>JASKGN010016936.1:0-11489 GCA_030556245.1 Falagria sp. GC000072 | reverse complement strand
TAATTACACGAAAACTAATTAAAGTTCAGACTTGAAATTTTGGGATGCTATACAGAACAATACTATTTGCAACATATCAAAAAATGAACTATTTTTATCCAATAGAAGCTGGGATATAAATTAACAAAGTCGAGTGATCTAAACATATGTGTCAAAATCAGTGCTTTTATGAATATATTTTCAAACAAAATAAATATGCTTTTAATAAAAATATTCATATGGGAACATGTTATGTAGAATTATATTCTTTTTCAATTGCGTTTTGAATGATAATTTTCCGACCGATAGTTTTCATTTTATAAACTATTAAAGAGAGGGCTCAAAACTTTTGAAAAGGATAGTAAATGAAACATAATAAAATATTCAATCATATTAAATTTGAAACCTGCAAGGAAGGTTATCTTATGTTAATTTATATATGTTATGTATTAATTCCGAAAGGACATACAATTTCCTCATTAAAAAGCCTTTAGCAACAGTATGGATGTTATTAAAGAATATCATTAGTGTACACACCCAAAAACTTACTTTATTAGAAAAGAAAGAGTACATGCTAAATTTGCTAACGGGACGAAAAAGAATGAAAACAATTCATAAACAAAATGTATTGTGGATAACAAAGGTGTTAAGATCGTGTTGGTGGCGAATACCAAGGCTAACTAGCAACCTTGTATCGAACGGTATTATTCGTAGCACTCCGCTATATTTGTAGTAAAGCATTATACAAATGCTAAACCACAATTTTTACAAAAATCAACCATAACGGATTTGTTTGAGAATACCCATAGCATAGCAATTTCACTTGCTTTTTGTACTTTTCTTAAAAATAATATCCTCAAATAGAAGAGAATAGTCTTTCATTGTTTCTAATTTAGTTTGTTTTTGTTTAGACCGGAGGGTACCAACATGTACGAACATGAAGAAGAATTTTATTATTTCGAAGTGGATATGAGTAAATTGTCTACTGTACAACAACAACCCATCCAGCAACCACAACCTACACTGTCGCATCGCGATATGGCGAGACCCCCTCACGAAGATCCAGAGTACCAACGTCAATTCGTTGGGTCTCTTCGTCAGCAGATTTTCTCTGGCCCTATTGCAATCCCCCAATCACCTCATAAGCTGATGAAACTGTCACCACGTCCCCATAGCCCCAAGACACCCGTTTCACCTCGCCGAGTGCGTGGTGAAAACAAAAAGTGTCGTAAGGTGTATGGCATGGAGCATCGCGAACAGTGGTGCACACAGTGCAAGTGGAAAAAGGCATGCACTCGTTTTGGCGACTGAGTACGTCTGCCCAATGCGGCGATTCAATTCAAAAAGGATTTCAATAGTATCCGATCGGATGTACATCCAACGATATTAAAGACTGTCGTTCGCATACAGGTGCAGCATTAAATATTTGACACTTTTCATTTTCACTACAAGAAGATGAAGAACATACATCTCGAATCGATGGACATGAATTTATCGATTTTATTGTACTGAAAGTGTTTATGGAAATGAACTAACTGATATACTTAATATCTGTATCGGACGATGCATATTCCAAGTGTGTTTATCTTACACACGACCATTTCACAAAAACAATCGTTGCTAGTCGTAAAACAAAACAATAATATTAAACAAAAATGGCGAGAATATTAATGTTAAAGTTTTACAAGAATTTAAAATTATGTTAAAAAGCTGTAATGTCGATACTACGAGTAAGAAGTTTGGTAGGTTAAGCCATCTGTATTTATGGCGAGATATTAACCAGCATGACTGCTAATCGTCATGGTTACCAAACAGAAAGTCGGCCGGCTACTTACAAATCGATCTGACGAAATGTAACGCACCGGCCAAAAATTGAAAAATTTAAAAAATGAAAAATCAAAAATAAAATACTTAAATCATCAACTATTATTCGAGAGAACATCAACTGACTTTGCAAAATACTGCCAAGAACAAAATTTTCTATTGATATTAAATTTTAAACGAAAAGAAATTGATTGATTGTAAAATTATGTATATGCAAATGATTATAAACCTTGTAGTTTCGTCAGCTTTTGCTGTAACATCAACTGATAATAAATCGACGATTACGCATATATTCATAGTTATTAATAATGTATAGATATACGAAAATGTAATATATTATAAAGAATCACGTGCAAGGTTTTGAACGAATCGTTTAAACAATTTTATTTTTATTTCATAAATGAAGATTGCTGATTTATATTAAAGTATATAAATAATATATGAATATATTTAAAAGATAATACCTTATTATACATATTACCATGTTTAGATCTCAGAAACGTAATAAGAGTACAATATTTTTAATTAAAGTAATGTTTAAAATAATTATATGTACTTGTTACATACATATACCTATACATATATAATATATATCTAAATATTTAAATTGAACCATGTGAATATACGATATTAAATCAACAAAAATAAAGATTAACTTGTTGTTCTAAAAAAGAAATGTAAAATTTAAAATTATTAATTAAATATCTGACAATTGAACAACAAAATACTAGAATGACAAAATATTTCAGCACAACTAAACGAATCATTCTCATGAAAATCTAATCTAATTTTATATGTAAAATAACGTTCCAACGATATATATTTTGTACATACGTTTCCTCGGCAATGTATTCTAAGCAGTATCTCTAAAACATTCAGTAATTACCATGTGAAATTCGGAAATCTGACTAAATAATTGTAACAACAATAACAGCTAAACGTTATAAACGATAAGCTGGTCCAATTAAATTTATAATACTGTGTGTTCGTCGTAGTTAAAAAAGTTATAAAAGAATGTTAAACGCAAAATAAGGCTATAACTTTCATCTTCTTGCAATATCAATGTTTCTATTAATTGTCATGTCATCAAAATTAGAAAAGTATAATCAGGTTAAATATATAACACTCTAGATTTATGCAGGGAGAAAGAAAAATCAAATGTAACTTTGAAAAATTATTCAGTCGAATTATCGAATGTACATTTGATTTGAAGAAATTGATGTTACAAGTACATTGTTTGATATGTTTAACAATTAATTAATGTATTCGATCATAAAAATGCAAAAAAACTATTAATATATCTCAAGTTGATATGAAGAAATTGATGTTACGAGTACATTATTTGATATGTTCAACAATTAATTAATGTATTCGAACACAAAAGAATGTAAAGAACAACTAATATATCTAAGGCTAAAAATTGTAAAATGTGTAGATTACTCACTACAAAGTATGCATATTCAAAAATGTAAGTTAAGAACACTATAAATGAAGAATTATGGAAGGTAATATATTCACTATACAGTAACAACTACTACAGTATTTTAAGATTTTAAAATAGACACGAAAGTATATACTTGCTAATGAACGAAAAGAGAATTCAATATAATATTAAAATCGATGTTTAGAATATGTAAAAATAAAAGTAAGATCGAAACTTAATTAAATAACGATAAGTAATGAGAAAAAGGGAATGTAAACGAAAGCATTGTAATGGAATATCATTATTTTCTGAAAAATAATTTAAAGTGCGCATGAAATATTGATAGAAGAGCGAGTGAATTAATATGACAAGACTCTTTGTTTGAAAATTGCTTGGCTTTGTAAAATCTAGAGGTACCTACAATAAACTTACGATTATTACATGATATTGATAGAAATATTAAAACATTCATGTTTTACCACTGCGATCGTACATAATTCTGAGAGAAATGGAAATTTACACAATATACACAATTTTAATTGGCATTTTACGAGAAATTTATATCCAAAAATATGACTGAGACGAAATGAAAAATAACATATAAAAGGACTGGTACTATGCTGAACATGATGACTGATAAAAATATATGAAGTAATTCTGATTTATCGGTATACAAGTCAGGATTCCGACAATTAATGTGTTGTATAATATGAGAGAAACGTTTACAAATAGTATCTAATATTAATTGCCATATTTAGTATATACGGAATGTTACGAATGATTACATTTCGCCATAAAGAAACAGGAACATTGAAACGTTGTGTGAAATTCCCATGTGTTCCATTACATTATTATTGTTAATATTTATACAGGTTCATATATTTCATTTCGACAGTATAGTTTATTCATTGCCAACTTATCGACTTAATGAATATTTGAAAAATAAAGAAGTCGCTTAAGATAAATTTAATTTAATACTTGGAGGTATGAAGGCATAAATAGTAACAAATCAAATTCACTAAACCAAGAGTTTGCAATGCATGTTATTGGTTTTAAAATATTTATTATATCAGCTTAGTATAAAATTTCAAAAGAGCCTAACACATTTTTAATTTGCAAATGTTTATACCAAGCTGAAAAAGTCGTGATAGAAACAATTATTTTTCCAGAAATGCAGTGCAATGAAACAAACAAAAGTACTATTAAATCCAAAAAATTCAACCAAATAATTATATACAGATAGAGTAACGCAATAAAATAAGTAAATGATTGTACCATAACTAAATAAAATAGTAAGCTACACCAGAATGAAGAAACAAATAAAATAATAATTAATGAATTACTGATTAATTAGTAAATCATTAATAGTTATACACTCTATCTTCTTTAATATTTTATTTAATTAATTTAGTCTGTTTTATGTTAATAATTCAATTTATATTGTCTGTTTATGTGTACTACTTTCTCTTTATGTTATATTCTGAAAAATCTATTGTATTATATTATATTGACATTGAAACATTGTCATATTAGTAATTTATAATTTATATCATCTTCTATAAGTAATTCAATTCTTTATGTTTTAATTTTATTAAAACAAGAAGACCTAGTTTAATTCAAATTTTTTTTTGTGTAAATTTGATATTGATATGTTTATTATAAATGATTATTGCAATTGTTTATTAGTTTTGTTTATTAATATTTTAGATTAATACTTTATTTATTTAGATCATTTTGTTCTATAAGTTATTTGTTAAAATCGAGTCTATAATGTGAAAAGTACTCACTCATGTTGCATTACCTCGTAGTCTTTCGTGTCGTGTAATATAATTAATCATTAAAAATCGTTATACATATTATTAATCAAACTAAAATTATTGATACGGTGATTATATAAATCACGCGCCGAAACCTAAATTAAACCTTGATTATTCAATCCAATTTTGAAAATGGTTTCATCTAATATAGTGTTTTACTACTTGTTTGAACGTAATTCTAATTTCATTTACATATAGACACATAATCTCAATAAGAATTATATTAGAAATACATATTTCGTTTACAATATAAATATCACGTATGTAAGATATGATTATGTTATAATGAGCATTGAAAAGTATTTTATAAAGATATGTTATTTAATTATACATTTTTGTTTTTATTTACATCCTTTTACAAAATGTTAATTATATAATGATTAAGAATATACCTATTTTCCTAAACTAAAACAAATGACTAAAGGAAAGAAACCTTTAGTCGACGATGAAACAAATGAATAAACGAGCAATACATTACTTCATGCAGTCATTCAAATATTGTTAAGCCAGCTTCGTCATATTGTCATTTTAAGAAGATAAGTTTGTCAACTGCACAAAAAGAACGGGTTGTTTTGATATAAAAAGGTGTGAGCTATTGGAATGATGGGATTCTTAATATGTAAATCTTTAAGATAAATAACTATAATATAAATAACTTATTATATACACGTGGAGAATAAAAACATTTATAGAGTTTATGCATTTTAGACCCAATAATATTTTAGATATCTTTTTATATTGAAAACATTCATGATTACATTAGAAACAAACAATTTCTTCTTCTAAAGATAGCAATTTGAGGAATTAATTTAAAGAAAAACGCATAACAAATTATATATAGTAAAGACATTGAAAAACATATTCCATAATTAAAAAATATCAAATTTGATGAATCAACAATGTCCACTATAATAATTACTGTTACAATTAATTCTTTAAAACTCGAAATAGTGCATAAGTCAAGTAAAGTATAAGTTGGTATAAGTCATAAATGTTGAATTGAGATACTATATATTCGTCTCCTTTAGAATAATACGAACAGAAAACAATATAATCAGCTATGGCAAATAAGATGAATGCAATGTATTTAATATTAAAAAAATATAAATTTATTATTTTGAACGCGTTATAGGTTATGGTTATTTCATATATGTATAAGAAATCATTTGTTATGCAAAAAAGAAATATATACGAAACAGAAAAATATACATTGAAAGAGCAATTATATTAAAAGAAAATATAACTATCAAATTTTATGCGTGTAAGCGAGAGAGAAAGAAATAAATATATTTAATAATTATAAAATGTGTCCATTTTATCTTATTTCTTATTTGGTCTTATTCAGGCTTATTGACTTATTATTTTTAAATCTTTTTGTCAGGGCGCTCTCTAACGGCTAAGGAAAAAACTCAAATTTCAAATGATGCTTGAAGCAAAATAAACGTTACAAACATAACCTTCAACAAACTTTTCTGACTTTCAGCAGTTTTTACGACTTTTACAATCTTCTTTTCAAAAAAACTATTGTGTTTGAGTTTATATTTAATTTTATTCATTGACTATACTTATGTACTATCAATTTCTTAATAAGTGCGCGAGTGTGTATCTTAAATATAATTAGTTTAATATTGTAAGATCATTACTCTTACTGCACCTTTAATATGCTACAATGTATTTAACAGGGATGAATAATATATTAATTGGGACAAGGTAGAAGGTTCATTACCCTTATCCCCCGCACAGAAAATATGTCAATCAATGTTACTGTAACTGGTAATCCAGTAAAGATTCATAGAGGAAAAATGGTTACAAGATCTGACTTATCACAAGATGCTGATAAAAGAAGGAAAATTCGTTTACAACAGGTAGAATACCATTTTTTGTTTTGATTTTAATAAAATTTAATCTTTTTATATTAGAATAATGTGTTAATAATAATTTTAGGTGCGGCAACAGTCAAAAGACTTAGCAGCTGCTGTAAGGAATAATTCAAAAAAAGCAAAGTCTAAACAAAATAATGAATATGAAAAGCAGAATCAAGCAAAATTAAGAGAATGGCAGAATAAAAAACTTTTACAATTAACATGTCCTTGTGACGAACCTATAAAGGACATTCATGTGACACATTCTGACGCAATGATTGTGGAATCTGAGGAACAAGAACAATTACATAGGCAAAAAATTGTTAATGATGCTAGAGCTGTACAAAGAGGTAAAATTGCCCAGGAAATAGCACAAATAGAAAAGAATCAAACCAATTTAAAGAAGGCAATACCGAGACAAACCAAACAGATTACAAGAGAGGTTGAAAATGCTCGAGCAGCAATGATTGCAAACCAGATGAAACAATCTCCAAAAAAGAAGAAAGTAACCAAAAAAAGTTTTAAAGTTATTGAAAATGTTGCTCCTACTGTGCCAGATTCTAATGATATAGAAGTTGTTGATGAAACTGAAGAAATAAATACTGAAATGCGAAGCCCTCCAAGACAAGTGCAATTACCAAGTGCTAATTTAAAATCGCCAACTAAAAATTTATCTGTAAGTAAGACATCTTTCAAGGAAAATCATCAACTTATTACAGCAGACAAATCAGTTGAAAGCAATGTTTTTACATGTACAGATAATATTGTAGAGGAAAGGGAAGAAAGAGTATATAGGAGCCCCAAGAGTAAGTAAAGTCATTCGTAATAGTATTTTGTTTATTAATATTTTATTATGTTTACAGAAAGATATCGTCAAGAGGATGTTAGCTCAGTTTCAATAAACTCAGTGGATATTCCACCAGATACTAGAATTTCAGATAGAATTAAAAGTCGTTATTTAATTTCTTCTTCCTCTTATATGTCTGTTATCCCTGAGGGATCGTCGTCAAGCAATACCCCTGAAGAAAATAAAGAAAACGAAGAAATTCATCATATGTTGCGGCCTAATTTTTCAACTACAACGCAACATTGTGTTTCTATACTTCCAACTTCACAAAATGTTCAAGTTTGTCCTGTATGTGAACAAAATACTAACCCTTTTAAAAAAAATTGTGCGGTTGTTGAAACATGCACAAATACAGAAGGACAAACGCAACTTATCTGCGTTCCTCCACCAGATGGTTGTCCGAAGAGAAAATCAAACTTGAGTCATACATGCCAAGTTTTTGAAATTCCTAGCAAACCTGCAGTGAGCATTGCACGAGATACATATGCACCACAATATACACAAAAAGACAATGCAACAAATCCAAACCATGGACAGTATCGTAAAGTAAGAAGTATAGATTGTAATAAGCGATTTTCACATCAATATGTTACGGATACATCACATGTACAACGTATACAGAAAGAAGATTTAGTTTATGATGAGCATTCGAAATGTGAAGCGGGGCCATCAAATAGATGCCATGGTGAATTTTCCAGGCATGCTGATGAACGTGCTAAAACAGCGGAAATTCGAGGAAAGAAAGCGTTAGAAAAGAATATGGTCCATAAAGATTATGAAGAATTGATGAGGAAGCTTCCTATTTTGCAAAAGAAAGGTCGCATTGCTAAATTGAATGCCGCTAAGGATAAACATCACATGTCAGAAGAAAGGAAGAAACAGCACGAACAACAGAGACAACAAGAAATGGAACATGCCTTTGAGCGACTTGCAACTGCAAAAATTACTATCCCTCCTGTGAAGAGAAATAAATCCCCAAAATCTCCAAAGAGTCAATCACCACGCACACGTTCTAGATCGCCTACTCATAAAACCACGCAACCCTTAAAATCTAACGCAAAGACGAGTGAAATTTTTAGCGCTCAAACTTGCGGAACTGAAGATTTACTTGGATTGTTAGAGAAATTAAAAACACAGAAAGAGGAGTTAATGAAAGAATGTAAAGATTTACCACAAGATAGTAATTTTTATACTTTAATTGAAGATTTGGATTTTGTTGCTCGAAAGAAAGCATCGACCAAAAGCAAAAAAATTCAAACAAATGGCGATGCACCAATTAGTAGAAAGGTAAGCGATGCTAAATCTGAAAAAAGTCATAAACGTGTATTAATTCTGCAAAATACAAGCACACAAACAAGTCCTAAAGTATGTCAGGCTCCATCATCTACAAGCACAGACACATGTCCACCAACCACGGAATCGCCTATTAAATCTGTCAAATCTCCACATACTCATTGCAAACATAGTAAAATTGTTTGTGATGGCAAAGAAGGAGATAAATTATGTGAAATCCTGATTAAAATTCATGATAGTTCATCAACTGCGGATAACTCGAAACATAAAGCTCCTGAAATTGTTTTACGACCGGTAAATCGGATAGAAGATTCTCTTAATTTGGAAACAGGCAAATCAGGTAAAAGTACTCGGAAGAAATCACCCGATGGAAGTGAAAAGGGTATTAGCCCTAAGAGGTCTAGATCGGAGTCACCGAAGAAAACACCGAGGAAAAATTTAAATACGAATGTTCACAAGACCAAGGCTAAAACAAAAGCACTGCATAGTACGCCAGCATCTCCACCCAAACAAAAACTGAACAGATCTAAACAAGATAATTGGAAACACTATTTGAAGACTAGTTCTGTTCAGGGCCAGGATGATTTCACATCTTGTACTTCCTATTATAGTCCACCTGATTATAATATGCAAGCTAAAAAAGATAAATCCAATCAAAGCGAACCAAATAAAGTTATTAATCAGAATCTTTTACAACATATATGCAAACTTTTGGAACTTTCTAAAGATAAATTGGAAACGGCTACTGCCAATGTTTCATCAATTAGTGAAATTCAAACCCCTGCTTCAAGTATATTAAGTACAAACGCAAATCGCCCTCGGAAGCCAAATATAAACGAAAATAATGATTCAACAAATATTGAAAAGTTATCCACAATATTGGAGTATTTTAATTTAACTCCAGGTGATTTTCGTAATTTTGTCCATTTTCAATCTACGAGTTCAACGGGATCTCGCAATTGTAGCGAATCTTGTAGTGGACGCACTTCTCCGAATAGTACTACAGGTTATCAGGGAAACAGACTTATTAATTCTTCGCAGGAAAGTCATTCTAGGGGCATCACTAGACAAAATGAAAAAATTGCTGATCAATTTAGCCAATGGGCTGAGTTATGTCAAGCACGAATTAATAATTTAACACAAATGATAAACAAAGTGCGATTAGAGAAACAAGATATCCTGGTCAATACAAAAGATCCAACAAGCAGCATAGTAAGTGAAACTGATAAGAAACAAAGCCCAGTACAAGGAAGGAATAATATTACAGATAATAGTAATCCATTAGAGAAAACTAATAACGCGACTGTTTATCTCAATTTGCCACCTAGATCAAATTCATCGAGTCCACATAGTCCTAGTTTAGAACAAGCTAAATTAAATAAACAATTGCTTGATGTTGTTGATAGCAGCCATTTACAACCTGAAACGATTCCTTCCAGGAATACTGAAGATTTACAAAAACTTTTAGATTTGCCAAAAACCCACCCGGATTTGGATCAAGATATGGTGGAGCGATATTTAAAACTTATCGATGTTGAATTAAAAGCTCAACGAACGAAAAGTCCTGAAAAAAAACAACCGACTAGCGAAACTACGTCATTTACACCATTATTGGACATTCCAAAATTACCCAAGTTTCAACCGCAACCTTCTACCTCCACTGCAGGGACTCCAATGTCAAAATCCAAGAAACCTCCGGTTGCTCAAAATGCTCTACGGTTTAACGAAATTTTTCACGAATTATCAGTTATCCCTGAAGCAGAAACTTCAAGGTTGTCGAAAAGTCCACAGAAAAAATCTACGCGTAGTCCCACTAAATCTATGACTTCACCTGTTGAAACACAAACTTTGAAAACTACAGTTAAACAGAAAACAAAAATTGTAACAGAATTAAGTTCTGACTCTGTTACAACCGATAAATCCAATGAATCTGTTGAATCTATGTTAAAGAATATAGGACTGGATTGGGCTATTAATACTTTGAAGAAAATGAATGCAGTTAATAATAATTCGTCTAGTTCTTCATCATCTTTAGACATAGATCACAAGAAATTCAACTATTTGCTTAATAAAAATGTGTCAACGTCGACAGAAAAAAGTTGCAGTACTCCAATAGATGATAACTTATCTAGACTTCAACGAACTTCTACACCAGTTCAGAACACAAATAGTTCAAAAAGTCAAAGAAGTCAAAAGTTAATTAACAGCGAGGAAAGTGAAATATCTCCGGTTTATGGCACTACTCGAGAGAAAAAAGCCTTATCGCCTGTTTCTTTTGGACCTGTTAGCTTTACAACAATGCCTATAATTTCAATTCATGACCAGAGTGATAGTTAGCGAATAATAATAAACTTATATTTTATTATGTTTTTTTTATTGTTTTTATAGTTTAACTATTGACATGGAGTTTTATATTATGTAATTAATGATTTAATTTGATTTTT
>JASKGN010016923.1:0-16444 GCA_030556245.1 Falagria sp. GC000072 | reverse complement strand
CACTTCAAGCGGCGTCTGTAAGCCAGGTTATTCGAAATATAAATTATCTGATAACTTTCGACCAATCAGGGCAACGTAATTAAATTGACAGCGTTTACCAAACTTCATTATGACATGTTTGTCGTGAGATCTGTTGAAGTTTTAGGCAGCCCTTCGTGCCATCCTACTGTGTGAAATCAGACAAGTTTCTGATTACGTCATTACGAGCCAACAAAATTAAATTTCAATTGCAAATTTTAGCGTAATTACAGCACTTATTGTGATAACAAAAAAAGCTATTTGCATTTTACTATAAATACTAAATAGTTTCCAATAATAATTTCATGTATTTTCGACTAGTGGAAAATATCTTATCAAACATTGTTTTTGTATAACTATATATGTTAATGACACGCTGAAATATGCAAAGTTATACAAAAACAAAGTTTAATTTTATAAATAAATATAATATATTCACTCACTTGAATAGTATCACCTCCTCTTAACCAAATCAATGCTCGTTTAGCATCTTCATCTCGTCCTTGTTTCACTAACCAAACTGGACTTTCAGGCAATAAGAAAAACATACTTGCAGCAAAAAGTGGTAATAATGTACTTAAACCTGAAACAAAACAACAAATTTGAATTAAATAAAGCTTCTTAGATAATTATAATTATAAAATAATCTACCAGCAACAATTCTCCAATTTAAACAAATCCCCATTGCATAAACCATTAGAATTCCAAAAGAGTAACTTGCAAAGGGTACACTACTGAAAATTCCTCTTACATGAGGTTCGGAAGTTTCACCGATTAATACCTAAAATTTAATTTAAAACAAAAATTAGTAAATTTAAAATTATCAAGCAAATTTGTAATACCTGGCCGGGAGCTGCACATAAACCAGCTGACATTCCAGCAATCAAACGTCCCAATAAAATTATACCATGATTATGAGCAAAGCTAATTAGCAACCATCCAATTACTAAAGGCAATGCCGAAATTTGCAAAGCGGATTTTCTGCCACATTTTTCCATTAAGATTCCACTTAGGAGTGCTCCTAATGGTGTTGCAGCTGAATGTACACTTGCTATAAATTAGAAAAAAAAAATTATAAATATATTATCACTAGGGCCCTTTACTTTTCAGTATAGCCAGAGAAAGAAAATTTAAATTTAAGAAAAGAAAGAAATTTTAAATTTAAGAAGAGAAAGAAATTTTAAATTTTAGAAAAGAAAGAAATTTTAAATTTAAGAAAAGACAAAAATTTCATTCATTTTCAATTGTTTTAGACTTTTAGAGTAACTGATTGACTCTTGGGATAAGATCAGATCTAAATTGAGACAAATCTTAGTAAAGTGGAAGGAAGTGTAAGGAGTATAGGGATTTAGGTACTATATATATATAAGTAGCTACTTAGGAACTTGATGATAACAGAACATTAAATAATTCACTGCCAGACCACAACCTAGACGAAGTGAGATTGCTTGACACCTAGAACATAGCATTCATCTCGAGATAATGAACTAATGAATGCAATCAACTCCCAAGCAGATAGATAGATTGATAAAATTGCCATATAGAAAATAGAAAGATTGGGTTGTAATCATTGCGGTCGTTGACTTTTGTTTTTATTTGCATTGTGCTTCTTCTTGGTCTTAGAATTTGAAATTATCTCTTTATTAAGTTAAAGTTAACTAGGTTTTAAATTCAGGGTCAAATTCTATGAAAATATGTATTAAACAAGTGAATTAAGAAAATAATAAATGAGTCACAGATTTTCTGTGAATTTAGGTCAATGAGAAGGCCTCTTGAAAATTTCACTTTGAAACATTCGATTTATATGCAAATTTCTATTTTTTTTTAGATGTTTGAATATTATTATTAGAAAACTTGTATGTTTATGTATAATATAACAATAGAATTAATTTCAACATGCAAATTATGGTTGGGATTATGATAATTTCGATTTATGTTTAATATATTTAATACTCACCAATCCAAGAACCAATCTCATTGTCAATTTGCAAACTGTCATTTGAACTTTTTAATTGTGGCAGAAGGATTGCTGAATAACCTATTGGCATTCCACAACTTGCTGAACTTAACATAACTGCTGCTGTTACTAAACACTAAATATTTTAAATAAATTAGAATTTTTTTTAAAAATTAAAATTTTTAAAAAAAATTTAGTTTAAATGTTGAAATTTAAAGATTTTAACTTACTTGTGCAAATATACTCCTGGGGGAAATACTCTCCTGTGAACTGCTTTGGGAATTGTCATTTAGTAACTTTTTATGTGTAATACCGCTAGAAACATTAATTGCCATGTTAAATTTCAAATTCAAAAATTTCACATTAATTAAAAACTTACTTTGATAACTTATTATGAGACATTTTGTTTTTTGTTTTTTCTTCTTCTTTTTTTTTTTTTTAGTAAACTATGAATATTTTTATATGTATATATAGCGTTGTTTAATGAAAACTGAAAGTTTGTTACTAAGTGGTGTTTTTTCATACACAGTAACCACACGACTGGTAAAATATCCGATCAAGCTGCTTGTTTTGTTTGAAATCCTGGACCTTCAAAACCATTACATTACAATACCACGAACAGCTACAAAATGGGGGGAACTTTCTGACTTCCTCCTCATGTTATCCTAACACCTAAATCTAAAATTCTTAGAATTAACTTAATAAATTTGTTTTTGAATTTTAAACAAGGATAAATTTGATATTTCTAAGAATTAAAATAGAATAAAAGTTCAACTAGATTTTTTTAAAGTCCTTGTGTGAAATCAAGAGACATTTCCATCATTTCAGTCGATCGCACAATTTGGTAAATCTTATCTGCCCCATTTGCGATTCCCACCCACGCGATTAACTTCCATCCATTAATTCATGAACCCGAGCAAACATTGCGGGAACTTTCAGACTAAAACCTAGGATTTGAATCAGACCTACATGTTCCAAGAAGAACTCGTTCAAATATTTATTATCCTCTATCTAATTTCCAACCCTTAGAAACGTCTTTATTAAAACTTTTAAAGGTTTTAAATAAATGATATATATTTGAAAAAGTTAGTTATTTTGATTGACCCACATACTTTGATTTATTTATTCAAAGATTTTGCAATGTTATCGGGTTAAATCAAAGTGTAGGTAGTTTTTAAGTGATTATTTTATTGAAGTGATATGTAAACAACGCAAAGTAAATATAAATAACAGAATTTAACTGTCGTGTAGTTTAGTAAGAATAATAGGTAAATACAAAGTGTCCTTCTTCACTAAAAGTTTCTAATTTCTTTGTTAAAATTAATTTTTAGAAATTTTAGTTTTTTATTTTATGTTAAATATTATTTAGGCTTTCGTGAATTTCTATTTTTAGAATTATTTTTATTTTGGAACTTTTGTATTATCTTAAAAAAACACATTTTAAAGATAAAAACAAAAGCTTGTCGGTCTAGATCAATCAAGAAAGTTTCAAAACTAAAGCAATTAGAAATAATATTTAATATCAATAAGGACAAATAATAAGGACATTTAAAATCCTAGGTTATAATTTTATTCTTATCACAATAGAAATTATCATTTTAATTAAACCAATTAATTATCATTATTGCAAGGACTTGGTATAACTGTGTAGGCAACTTAACATACACCATTGGTAAATAATCACACTAAATTCCCCAGAATTCTTTATATATGTTTTTAATCCTGTTTTATTAAATTCAATTACTAATATGATTTACAATAAATGTTTAAAATACTTCCCAGTGGATTGCTAAAAGGATTATTTTCAAATTTCATTCAAATTTCGCGCCATAAACAAAAGACGAAGCACTCTACTAATTCTGACATTTCTCTTGGTATTAAATTTGACAGAAAATACATTATGCGAAATTAGTAAATCTGAGTAAATTGAGTAAATCCAAGTAAATCCACAAATTATGAAAGTGAAATTGGAAATATCACCGAATTATTTGCCAGGTTATGTATAGAAATTCAACAAGGATTTATAACAACAATCCAATTTGTTGAATTTCAGGATTATCCTTATTAACATTGAGTATTATTATTACCAATAATAATATTGATATTCTACGAATTAATATCATAAGGAACAACCAGAGAAGCAGCAGGGCCATCCTATCGTTAATTTTCTTCCGCATCTCGTATATTATCCAGGAGACAGATGCATTTCCTGTGCATTGATTGCATCCGCCATAAATCGTAACATTGCGGAAGTACCTACTGTTGTTTACTTCGCTAAAATTATTATTTAACTTCAATAAAGAAGAGTAGGAAGGTGATATAGATTATAATTCGAGGATTAAACTTAAAACGTAAAAGTTTATAATTAGAGCAGGAAGAAAATGCAACTAGTGTAGAATTAAGTTAAAGACGTAAAAGATTCTAAAGTTAAACTCCGCATTTATCTTTATCGTCGTCCCGAGGAAAATTAGACGCAATCAAATGGTCAAGATCGAGCGCACTTGAATATTCAGGTCAAATGGTTCTTCCTGTAAATTAACGAAACCGTGACCTCCGGTGAAAACTTTTAAATTTTTACTTTAATTGGTTAATAATTTTAGAATTCTATAAGAAATCTTAGAAGGAACAGAAGACAAGTTTTAAGATGAATTTTTTTCTTCCTTGTTTTCAAGGACATTTAGGTTGAAGTTGATCAGGATAATTCACATTTTCTTAAACTTTTACAAAAAATTAGGAGAAGCGAAGATAAAATTCTTGTAGGATTTTTTATGATGGTGGTTGGAGGTTGGTAGTTGAACAGAACAAAAGAGAATTTAATATGTCCACATTAAAGATCATTATTCCATTCGGATTCGCCAATTCCCATTGCGAGTCTAACTTTGAGCACATCATAAATGGCAATAAAAATAATAACTAATGAAATTATGTGTATGTATATGTATATTATGTATATGAAGTGAACAGAAGTTGTAAGTGCCAGAATATATAATTGACAATTTTGACAATGTCTGCAGCATTTGCGAATAAAATAAAATCAGGTCAATTGCAAATTGTCTTGTGAATATGAAATGAATGACTCGACTTGTCCAAAAATTTAGGCCACACGTGGTGCATTATTATTTTTATTACTTATTAAATTTTATTAAATTAAATCATTAAAAGTAATGAAATACAAATATGATGTATGTATTACAAATTAAATATTAATTTAAATATCACTTCCTCATTAATTCTAAATTAATTCATAATTATTATTGAATAACTAATTTTCTAGTTTTTATTTACTAATTGTTTTTACCGGTAAATAATTGGTGTGTAGCCAATCATTATTACTACGACCAAACTTTATACATAACAACATGTAAAAACTACCAGCTATCATTAACAAACTCACAGAGTTGATAATTATCGAAGAATATTGTAGACATTGTAAAAGTAGCATGTAATCACCTTTCGGTGTAACTTGTTGTTTTAATATGAATACTGGGATAAAAACTTTTGGTACATTGGAAAACAACCTAAAAAATAATTGGTTATAATTGAGTTTAATTGAACTTTTAATTGAAATTAATTATTGTTTTTTAATTCTTACCCTAAACCTTTTATTGGTTGTAGTAACATATTTATTTGAACAGGAAGGATACCATCTAGTAATATTCCAGTATTCTAAAAAAAAATTTAAAATTTTAAGAATTAATTAATTTAAACGTGTATAAAGGCTATTATTCATTCTTAAACATGTATAATAGCTATTACACCTCCTTAACCGTGAATAATAGCTGTTAATATACACTATATGAATTTTAAAATTAAATAATTACCGGTTCCACAGAAATAGAAGCCATTGAAGACTCTTGATTAGTTTTCACAATATCAACGCTATCTTGATAATACTTATCAGCTAAAAGAAAATGCGGTAAGGACATAAAAAATGGGGCTTTCATGAAACTTGCTGAACTATTCAACATCCCACTTGGTACACAATCGCCATTACAAAAACATTCGTTGGATTTATTTCTTGTTCCTATTAGATAACAAAAAAGTTTCACTTTGAAAATTTGTAACAATTAGAAAATTTTACTTTACCATTATCAAAAATATAATCTTTTGGTTCATAGACACTTGCGACTATTCCATTAATTTCTTTTTGATTTCGATAATAAGTTGGAACGTACACATTTAAATCGTGAATGTAAACATCTAATTTTTTCTCTTGATCTTGATAAGGACTTATAAACTCTCCCAATATTCCCTGGACATGACCACATTCCCCGGGGAAATATTCAGTATAAGTTGATCCTTTAATCGTATACAATTCTCCAAAATTTTCATTCGTTTCTACATGCATATTATAAGGACCAAAAATTGAATCGGTGTGATTACGCTAGAAACAATAATTTTATAATTAACAATTTATTAATTAATTTAAAATTATTATTTACTTTATAAAAATATCCAAACTTTTCAGGAATTTCCATTCCGAGACTAATTGGTAGTTTTTGTCCTGCTACAAGCAAAGGATCTTCGTATCCTTCAAATAATAATTCTCTAACTGTTTTTCTAACAAACAATTGAGTTTTCGAGGCTCTCATTGTAAAACTTGCTGCTAGTTTTGTAAATATATTCCAATTACGGGCTTGATATGCTATTGTCTGAAAATTTAAAAATTAAAATGTTTTAATTTAAAAATTCAAATTAATTTTTTTAAATTTAAAAATTCAAATTAATTTTTTTTTAAATTTAAAAATTCAAATTAATTTTTTTTAAATTTAAAAATTAAAATTAATTTTTTTTTAAATTTAAAAATTCAAATTTTTTTAAATTTAAAAATTTAAATTAATTTTTTTAAATTTAAAAATTCAAATTAATTTTTTTAAATTTAAAAATTCAAATTAATTTTTCTTAAATTTAAAAATTCAAATTTTTTTAAATTTAAAAATTCAAATTAATTTTTTTAAATTTAAAAATTCAAATTAATTTTTTTAAATTTAAAAATTCAAATTTTTTTAAATTTAAAAATTCAAATTAATTTTTTTAAATTTAAAAATTCAAATTAATTTTTTTAAATAATTTTTTTTTTTTTGAAAATGTAGTACTTACATTTGCAACAGGATTTATGGTAGTTATAACATCATCCAAATATCTCGAATTGTTTTCTATACCGAAAATAAACTTTTTCGTGAAACTAAATGTCACCGTTGAATTTTCCTTATGATAAATTATATCTGTATGGTTAATAAACATATCGAAATGATAAGGACCAACTTCAACAAATTGCGGTTTTACATTCTCATCATAAATTTGTTCAGGATTTGTCCAATTGAAGAAGTAAAAGTCGGCTCGATATGGATATTTATTAATTTGCCAATTTTTATAGTAATAAGAACCTTCTCGAAAGTCGAATTGACTTGTGATTATAAATTTTATGGCATTGTTTGTACCATACTTTACTATATATGATAATATAATTAAAATCAATGCGAGACAGAGTTTATCTTTATGTTTAACTTTATTATTTAATAATTTTTCTAGAAGAAACATTTCTAGTAAATTTCTAGTATGAAGAAGAAAAATTTAGGGAAAACTTACCATTGCCATTATCTTTTGCCATTTTAAGTTATAATTTTTAACAATATTTGAACTTTTTAATATATTGATTAGTTTTGTTTTCTTCTTACAACATCCACTTTTGTTTTCTTCTTACAACATCCACTTTTGTTGATATCAAAGTCACTACTAAAATAAGCGTGCAAATATTTCAAAATGATATATAAGTTTCTTGGAGTTTCATGTATCTCAGAGTTTTGTAATTTTAGATAAAGTGGGAGTGATTGCATCAACATGTATCTTAACAACTTGCATAGGTGCAAGTACATAATGCACATGGAAAAAACATGTAAACATTCTAGTTTGACGCGACTTATTGCTTTACTAATCGGTTGCTCTTGTGCTTGATTTTTGTCATTGCTCTTGTACTTCTTTCTCTTGTGTTCGTTCATTGATCTTTTAATCTTCTACCAACTCTACTCTATGGTTTTTGTACTTGATTTAATTAATATTTACCTTCTAAAGGTAAACATTTAAAAATTTCCAAAGACAAAAAATTTTCAAAAGAAAAGTGAAGGATTGAAATCAAACTTTTAAGTGTCAGCGAATGCGAAGAAACACTTTGTGCGTGTTCCAATTGCACATGCATTGAATAATTAGTAAGATATTAACATTTAATGTACTCTAATGCAATGCAATCTTAGCGAGCATGAGGTAGCATTTAATGCGCTAATTGCTTCTCCAGTTTTATGTAGAGTTTTATCAAATAATTCATATAGAATTAGTATAGTTAGTAGTGATCGCAAGGTTGTGGAAATTTCCTAGTCATTCTGGAAATAATTTGAATATTCCAGTAATATCTCAATATTAATTTATTTTTATAATTTCATAGTACTCTACTTTTTTAATTGATTTGTGAATATAATTTAATGATAAATTAGTACACACATACATAGTTAAACCACTTTAGATAATTTGTTATTTTATTAATTAATATATATGTACAAAATATATACAACTAGTCTCTCACGATTCCTGTCATTACCAAATTAACTTGCTGCACAAAAAAACATGCAAATTGACACGTGTTTATTATTTCTACAAATTAAAATTAAGTAATAAAAATTTTAATTTCAATTATTTAATTGCCTAGAATATTTTTCATCCGTTTATTTTTTGCGATTTTTTTTGTGCTAGGAAGGAATGTGAATTTCTTTTGATGTAAGCGGCATTTCCACTGCTTGCAGATTTGTATTGCCATGTGATAATTTGTAAACTTTACTTCTGCCTTTTCTTGCTGAGATAAGACATCTTGATAATAGGATAATTATTATTAAGGAAATCCCTAAGATGACAAAGATATATGCTGCAAATTCAGCTATTTCAGGGAGGTTTTGAATTAAATAAACATTTTCAGCAAGATCATCGCTCATTGTGACTACTTGATCAAAATAAAATATTGGCACTAGTATTTTTGGCACGTTGGAAAATAATCTGCAAAGAAAATTCCATTGATTAATATTTTATATTTTAATTTTTAAGGAAATTTTACTTACGAGTATGTTTCGTATGGTTGTAAGAGTACATTAAGTTGCATTCGAACTCCTACTTCAATTGCAATTGCTGTTTTCTATAAAAAAAAAATTGAAAAATTTATCAATTTTAATAGATATTTTCAAAATAAGTTTGCGAAATAAAGAAGATACCTTTAATTTTTTTACATCTTATAACAGAACAAGTTTGATCACTCCCCACCAGAGGGTGACTCTAGACTCTAATTAAAATTTGTCATGTTTAATATCCAAATTTTACTTGTAATTACACAAAATTTTATTGTCAGTGTTTCCAAGAAGAACTTAAAAATTTTAAGAATTAAATTGGAATATTCTAAATGTCAATATCTAATTAAAGTCTAAGATGGACCTCTAGTGGTAACTGATTAAACTTGGCAAATTCTAAGACGGTTCTGTTCCACGATGTACATTTCGCATCTTGGGAAATTTATATCAATCAAAGCTTTTGTGTTTAAAATACTTAAAATAATTTTTTCAACCTTAAAACTTACCGGTTCAAGAACAACATAAAAATCATGTTTTTCCTTATCAGGAGTCAATCCATCTATAACTTCGGTATAAAAAGGATCAGCATTATAAAAATGAGGAAGCGATAAGAAAATCGGCGCTCCTAATCGACAACTTGAGATATTTAAAACACCACTTGGCATACATTCTCCTTGACAATAACAATCATACTCAGGATACTTCGTTCCTAAAATTACAATTTGTTACTAAATTCCAAACCGAAATTACAAAATTCTTACCATTATCAAAAAGACTTTGAGCAGAGTATTTATATCCATTAACAAGTTTAATAACTTCGTCTTTTTCATATTCCAAAGCTGCATAAGTGCACAATTCATTCGAATACAATGTCAATTTGTCGTCTCTTTCTTGATCCATATGATGAAACTCTCCAGCGGATCCTTTAATATCATTGCAATGACCTTCAAAAAAATCGGTTGTGTTACGATCATTCCATGTTACCATTGCTCCGAATGAGTTATCTTGTTTGGTTGACATACTAAATTGTCCACTGAGTCCTTCAGTATTATTTCGCTATCAAAAGTAAATAAACATACGTGATTAGAACTAAAATTTAAATTAATCTGGAAATAAATAGTTTTAATGACAAAAAACCTACTTTGTAAAACCAACCGAAATTATGATCTTCTATCTTTGCATCTGGTGGTAAAAAGGGTGAAACTTGTCTTAGGAAACCTAACAATGGATCATAATATCCTTTGAAGAGTAATTCTTCTACTGTATGTTTTACTGTTATTGAAGAATACATATTTAACGCCATACTTATTGACCATCTTCCAAAACCTTCTTCGAATCGTTTTTTATATGCAGCAGACTGAAAATTTAAATTTTAAATAGAAACGGAAGTCACGTGACTAAAATTAAAATTACTTAAAACTTTTTTGACTAAAACTTACAGCAGCTACTGTATCCAAAGTAATAATTACATCTGAAATATTACATGGACTTTCTTCCTCCATATAATAATACCTTTTTAAATATTGATAAGAAACTGTATCATTCTCATGGAACTTTATATCATATTTCTCCTTAACTTCTAAGAATCTATAAGGTCCTACTTGTTGAAAATGCGGTTTCACAGTAGGATTGTAAACTTCATGAGCATTCGTCCAATTAAAGAAGTAAATATCGAGGATTAATGGCGGATCGTTAGTTTTCCACGCGTCATAAGCTTTGCTGCCTTCTTTTACCTGCATTACACTTCGAACTAGGAAATCATACATGCTGCCGAATTGCAAGAGTAATAAAAGTCCCATGAATGTGAAAACTATCCCTAATGTGAATATAAATCCACGGCAGTAACTTGCTATTATTCGGTTACGTTTCATTTTGCTGGAATAGAAAAATAATTATTAAATCATCATTAAATTAAATTAATTAACTTATATTTCATTAGAAAGTAATTTTTAACTACTTTTTAGTAAACACAATTAAACTATAAATTATTAATTATATATTTAATAAATATGCAAAATTGTAATAATTTATAATTATAAGTGTCGAGACAAGTAGAATTTAAATGGAGAACAAAAAATAGTAAGAAGTAGGTAATTCTAATGATAACAAATTTAAATAAATAGAATATTTTTAGGTGAAATGAAATTTCATAATTTTCATCAAATAATTTTGATTTTCTGTCTGGAGTCTTAATATAAACATAAAAAAGAATTAAAACTTTAAAATATTTTTTTCAGTTAGTGATAGTGGTATCAAAATTTTGCAACTTTATTTAACAATCAGCAGATTTGTCAAATTCAAATTAAGACTAAATTAATGTGAACTAATCATCGTATTATTTATGTCCTTGAACAAAAATATCTAAGTTCATTAAGGTTACCATAAACAAATCCATGTTTTGTTTAATTTTATTTTTAAGACATTAAGAATCTTTTGGTCTACTCACAATATTCATTAAAATAATTCATTATTTTTAATTTGTTATGTTACGAATTAAAACTTGTTTGCATTTAATGATGGTTTTAATTAGAATAACATATTATTTATAAATTATTCTCATGTCACTTAACTAATAATTAATTAAACAAAGCTTTAACAAAGACTTGTTTACAATTACAATTTCTCATTTGTATACTATGATTAAAATATCACATCATTGTACTTTGTTTACATTTTAAAAATAACTTGAATCTTAAAAACTTTAAAATTTACTTACTTTTTAAATTATTTTTATAAATTTCTCCTAGTCAAATAAAAAATTATAATTTGGCACTAACAATTCAAATTCAATTTCCATTAACAAGCTTTTTAACAGTTTAACAAAAACAACTGTCATTTAAAATTTAATTTCTTCACTTCTCGCTGCTTTCATAATTATTTAATTTAATTAAACAAATTCCAAATAAACTTAAAAATTGAAATTTTAACACAACACACTCGTCTCCATATTTTCTGCGTAAAGACTAATCAGCTTGCCATGAAGTTTATTAAGCTTCCTTTAATAAAATAAAACGCACAGGAGAAGCTATCAGTCGGGAGCAAACCTTATCAGTTGACCTCTTGTCACAAATTTTGTTATATTTTCTATACTTCAGTGTTTTATATTAAGTATATCACATGTACGTTACGCATTTTTATATATAAATCTAACCGTAATCATACTTCATTTTACCAAATTTCATACTCCATTTTGTTTGCTTAGTTTAAGTGTGTAAATCATAATAAAATATTTCATTCTGTCGATAGTTGACAAACATCAATTTTATCATTTGTTTTGTATAAATACGCAAGTTGTTGAAGTCATTTTAAGTAGTTATGAGGTACTTTAAAGTATTTTTAAGTTGAGCAACTGTTAAGATTAACCCGTGCACTGATAATACACTAATGAACTGATAAATTTTGGATTTATAATTAAAAAATTCAAGTTTACAACTTTTAATTGCTTTTGATTAAGAACAAAACAAGTAAAACTTAATAAAACTTTAAAAGTTTAATTAAAAATTAAATTAATTATTTAATTAATAGCGATACATTAGACTATTAGAGTATTGTATGACAATAATTTCATAATTCATAAACAAGTTGACAATTCGAAGAAATTCATTCTTAACAATAGTCGGATATGAAATTACAGTTTAAACACATAGAGTATGGATAAATTGCTGTCAAATGTGAACTCAACTGAAACATTGTTTACATTCTAGTCTTGTTCGTTCGTCTCGTTTCAATTGACTTCAAACTTTATTCAACATGATTCACATTGAACTCAACTCTCATGCAATTATCTTATTAAGTTACCTAATTATCTCCTCCGAGAAAATCCACACAAGATGCGGACGCGAATCGTCCATTTCTGTCGTTTACACTTTCGAAACTTCATTCAAAATTTGTCTAATTCAAAAGTACATGGACAATATAAATGCTTTCATTATTACATATTTACAAATCTAAATATTCGTTTTTACTAGCTTAAGTAATTCGCATTTCGAATATAAAATCTACATTTAAATTGGCACAATTTGGAATATTTTTAACTTATCACAGATAAATCGAATGCACGACCACAAAATATAACAAGTAATTCTATTAGGCAACAATAACAGGAATGATAACAAAGCTCGGATCAACTACTAATGTTGCCCGCAAACTGGACATCAACCTCGAACACCACTGGCGGTTTTTGATTAAGTGGTACCAGCTCCTTGATAGTGCATAATTGTTGTTGCTTTTGCTTCTTTCTGGTTTGAATGTCAACGGAATGTTGAATCGAAATCATGATTTGTTTGTAGATTATATGAAATAACAAGTAGAATCCTAAACTCATCAATAAAACACCCACAATTTGAAGAATCAAAGGGGTGTGCAGTAGGAGTTTGAGCAGGATTACCAAAAAATTTGGCATTTCCACTACTTCCTCAAACCATAAAATTGGGAAGAAAATTTTTGGCACATTTTGGAATATGCTAAAATATAAAAATATTAATTTTTATCCAAATTTAGAATTAATTTGATTTAGAACTTACTTGATATATTTTACTGGTTGAAGTAACAAATTTACTTGAAGTCTTGCACCAACTCTAAGAGGCATTGAAGTTAACTAAAACAAAATATAAATTAATTCCACAATCCATTATTAATTCTAAAAAGACTTACTGGTTCTAAAGTTATATAAAACTCATGTTTATCCTTATCAGGCTTGAGTCCTTCAACAGCGTTAAGATAATATTCATCAGCCTTATAAAAATGTGGCAGTGAGACAAATCCAGGTGCTCCATATTTACAACCTGAAATATTAACTATACCCGAAGGGAAACATTCACCATCACAGAAACAAGCATTTTCTGGGTATAGCGTCCCATTATCCAAAAACCTATCTCCTGCGCTGAATTTGTACCCCAAAATATCAGAAAACTCTTCTTCTTTCTCAAACTCTAACGGCACTCTGCGACACATATCTGGGCAAAAGAAAGAAATTGGATCCTTTGTTCTATAAGGTTGATATAATTCTCCAGCTGATATTCCTTTTAACTCTCCGCAAGTCCCTTGGTAATGTGGTGTTCTAGTATCGTAATTCCATGAATTAAGTACTCCAAAATTGTGAAATGCTGTTCCCATATTAAAAACACCTTCAAATGATGATCCATTTCTCTGTAAATGGAAATATATTTAATATCTACCAGATTTTGTATTTGTTTACGTTTAATAACACTTTATATTTACAAAGTGTACTTAAGTCAGTTGTATGTTAAGTTGCCTATGTTAAATACTCAAATTTCTAAAGTGTAAATACTTAAGTCGCTTGTGTGATAGGTTGCCTATGTTAAACACCCAAATCGGAATATTTTAATTTACTTAACATAAGTAAGGTAAACAACTTACAGTATAAAACCATCCAAACTTATCAAACGGAGGAATTCCTTCCATAAACGGCATATTAGTTGCCATAGTTACTAAAGGATCATAAAATCCTTCAAATAAATAACCGCCTATTGGCCTTGTTTGAGATAATTCTAAATTAAGTTGTTGGAATATTACTTGCATCCCTTTTCTCATGATATATCCCCAATCTCGCCTTACTGCTGTATAGGCCGCACTCTAAAATTAAAAATAATTTAGTAACACGATAATTAAATTATTTTTAATCCAATTAACTTACAGTTAAGACTGGATGTAGAGTAGTGATAGGTAAACTAAGATCAGCAACACTTTTTTCTCTATCAAAATAATAGTGATGATATTGTTGGAATGTTACTGTACTATTATGAGTATTCCAAGTAATATTTTGTTTAGTTTTGATCTCGTTAAAAACAAATGGTCCAATTTCTTTGAACTTAGGTTTAACATTCGGTTTGTAAATGTCTTCAGGATTTGTCCAATTAAATGCATAAACATCCAGATGTAAAGGCATTGGGTTTTGTTCCCATAATTGACTCATGTAGGTATTTTCTTTTATTGACATTCCAAATTGCAGCATCAATTTTATTATCCATGACCAACTTATAAGTATTGATCCTCCCGTTGTCAAAAAGAAAAACGATAGGAATAATTTGTTGCCATTATTGCCCACGTCTAGTGTAAACGTCACCTGAAATTTTAATTTAGTTTAATTAGCAAATGTTTAACAATAATTCGTTTGTACATGCAACTGCAACTTATTAATTTAATCTAATGTAATTGTACATTAATTAGTTTTTATTATTTTTGCAATGTGACGCATTGACATTCTTGATGATTATTAAGTTATAAAGATAGATAAAAAATTTTAAATTTATTTTTAGATTTGATTAACAATTGTTTTGATGCAGGATATGATTTTTAAAATTTAAGAGTATTTTTATGAGATATTAATCTTAACTTTTCATGATTTATCATTATATAAAAATACACTTGTATAAATGCACTTGAACATGTTGCGAATTTTTAATTTCACTCGATATGCGTCTTGAATTAATTTTCATAGTTTGTAACAGTTGAGTAATTGAATGAAAAATTTAATAGTCATAGTCATATTTAATATTGTTATTCCATCATCAAATAACGCTTGCCGCTTTTTTATTATTAATTATTATAAGGCTATTGTATATGAAAATTTGAAATGCAAAAAATGTATTATATGCTAATCGAATTTTAAAAAAGTGTAAAAGAGCATACACCTTGGCCCTTGGGCTCTTTATCAATTGAATTTCACATTTTTAAAAGTTTGTTTTTTAACAACTCACTAAAACACATTTAAATTAGGAGCTACTATCATTATGACATTTGTTTTTTTCCGTAATTACCAAGAAAACACTTTTTACTTAAATTTTTTTACACGCTATTATAATTGTTATTGTTTTGACTACATTTCTACATTTTTATCATCATTAATTTGCTCGTATTCCAAAAATAATCGAACTAGTAATAAACACGATGATGGTTGACACGCCAAATGAATTAAGAAATAGATTTAAAGTACACTTGTTGCATTTATTGCAATTATTACATACTAATTATATGTAAATACATATATACTAGAATTACTAATTTTTTTTGTCACTAAAATTAAAGTTAAAATTTGTATTGTGTTTACAAACCATTTGAAATATAAATCTTTTTTTTTCTTTGATTTTTATATATTAAGCAATTAATAAAATATTTAATAAAATACATAATTAACAACACACGTATTGTATCTCGCAATAATAATATGTGAGATCAAAAGTGCAAAGCCATTTAGCCCCTATTAATAGTTCAACGAATGTGTCATTCAAATGTTTCTCTCGATTATGTTGCACTGCTCTCTCTACCTTAATTCAATTTGAATTAGATAAGAAATTAAGTCTGATTTGCATTGAAGTTAATATTCAAGGATTTATTCATTGCA
>JASKGN010016918.1:0-15655 GCA_030556245.1 Falagria sp. GC000072 | reverse complement strand
TTTGCACATTAGGTGGCAGTAGGATCAAGTATTCAGTGAAAACAAAGATATTTGCAGGTATGTATTTGTATTAAATAAAATTTAAGATATTCTAAATAAAATCTATTAAAATATAAACTTGTTGTAAACATCTTTGAAAAGAATGTTTATAACAATTATATTTCAAGCGCCATCTGACATTTTCACAATTAAACCAAACCTAATTTCTCTGTAACCTCAATATCCCATTGTTATAAAATTTATGAATAATTACAGAAAACAATAGACACATTACAAACTTGCAAAGAAAAAAGAAAACTTGAAATTAAAATACCCCCGCGGTAAAGAAATTATTTCCACCAATTGTGAAATCCATATAGGACTTCGATAATCAAGCGTAAAACACGATTTGATAAGCATAATCAATATTCTCACATACAATAAAAGTATCTAGGATTGAAGAGATAGCCAGATTAGCATTCATCTCCTGCGGGATGGCGACTTTCATTGATTGAAACAATCCAGCATCATCTCATGCGAAGTATGCGCAAGGCAAGAATAATTCGTACCATGAGCGCGGCAATGTGTTATGAGCTGTGGGCGCTGCACTGTAACTTTTTAACGTACGAGTATAAAATTCAAGCAGGCATAATGAAGTGTATATTGGCGTCTTTAGTTGCACGCGCGTTTCGATATGATTGCTTGCGCGAGAATCCACTTGAAGATTGGCTGATGCAGAGTGAGAAAGGAGAGCCCCCTCATTACACGGTGGGCCGACCACCTCACGATCCACGTAATGTGTGTACACATACCAACTGATAATCACTTTTATTATAAAGCCTCTCTTAAGTAATGTACATCTTGTTTTACCTTCGCACTTTTTAATGCATCTTTTTAATAATAGGTGGGTTTGGTTCTATCTCGGAATATAATGTAAAATGGAGAAAACACAAAAGGAAAAATCAGTTTCAATGATATCTATTACATCAACTGTCAGCAATTAATTGCTTTCGAACAAGAGGTGTACGAGGTGAAGAAGTGCTAATTGTTTGTTGCACAAAACGAAAATGCATTTAAGTAGGTATTTAAAATTCATTAAAAAAATGTGTAATATGAAATATGAGGTTTTCTCATTGTATGTATTGTATTGTCTTGTCTTTGATTTTAACCGTGGCAGTGTCGGATGAACCACTCCTAGGTCCGGCGTACCTTTAAATTGATTTTAAAAATGATTAATGATTGCCTATCGATCCATCCATCAAACTCTTAAGTGGCAGCATTCACCATATCATATCATATTAGGATGGCAATGCAGTGGTGACTCGTGCGCTTGGAGATAACAAACTTTGAATAAACGCTTCTCTATTCTAATCATAAAAAAAGGTAAAAAGTCATGTACCAAAATATTTATGTACTTAATATAAAATTTATAAACTAAAGAATTGTCTAGATAACATTTAAATGCTGGCTGAATAATAAAACAGAAAGATTTTATTTGTAGACACAATTAAAGTTTCCCCGATATTAAAATTTTAATGATACCCATGACGAAGTAAATTATTTTACGATCCCCCATTTTAATATCCCCAACCACCTTTTCAGTAGTCAACTGCGACGTGATATTTTAAGAGTTTCTTAATTTAATGTACGATTTTATATCATAAGCAAGCGAATAATCTCGTCGGACATCCATAGTCTCGTGTGTGATCCGTCCGTTCCGGCCGATTTGACGAGTCGTTTATGGCCAAAGAGCGAATGCGTGTGCGTGCGCTCTGCAGACTACTCGAGAACAAGAACTACCGTGGCGGATCGCGGCACGGGGTCGCCTTCATTAGTTTTACATGCGTGGAGAAGATCTATATGCCGCAATCATCGTCATACTCTTCAGCGGCATATTATCGTCTGCAAACGAAAAAACGAAACCGTCGTCGCCCATCATCTCACCTATTACCAGAGCTACCACCTAGGTGCGCTCCGCAGATTGATTTCGTCTCTCTAATGACCGAACATTAACCCACTAAATTACTCTATAGTATACCACCACAACACAACCGCAACATGTATTGATTCTCTTGTAAACTGTACGAATCAATGGGGCCAATGTAATTCCATTTGGTATTGCTTACAAAATTGTTTTCTTGCTAAATCATTATTGATTTTATTTGATTTTTATTTGTAGAATATTTTGAGAGATGGCGTTAGTGATACATTTTTTTTGAAGTTTTTTTATAATTTAATCCATTATTATTTTTTGTAAATGATTAAATTAAATTAATCTAGTAATTGTTTACAACATAATTAAACAATTTCTCTGTACGAATCAATAGGGCCAATGTATTCTATTTGGTATTGGGGATTCCAAACATCAGTGCGACCTCTGGTGGCCTTATAGAGAACCTACTTAACGGTGATAAATTTGACGTTTGAAGAATTAAAACAATGTCTTAAAGAGTTGTTTCCTCGACAAATTGTTTTTTTTCTCTTAAGAGTAAAGTAATTATGAGTAAAACAAATAAATTTCGTTCAGTACTCGGCTGAACGAACTAACAAGTATCACCTTTATTCTACATGTTTTTCTACGCGATTGCAGCGCCAAATAGTATTTAGGAAATCCCAATTGCTTTCGAAATTGTTTTCTTGCTAAATCATTATTGATTTTATTTGATTTTTATTTGGAGAATCTTTTGTGAGATGGCGTTAGTGTTATTAAGTTTAGTTCTCTCAAATGTTGTTTGAAGTTATCTTCTTTTTATGATTTAATAAATTTTTATTGTTTGTAAATGATTAAATTAAATTATTCTAGTAATTGTTTACAAAATAATTAAACAAGAAAATTGTTCTCTTTTATTTATAAAAAATCTGAAAGATGGCGCTAGCGATGAAAAGTTTTAACAAATTTAACATTGTATTGTTTGAGGTTATGTGTTTTTTACAAAGTTATGTGCAAACAGTGATTTTCTTGTATGTAAAACTTGCCTTAAGCAATAGTAATTGATTTGAAAATAACTAATATATCGTATTTTAAGCATGTCAGAACTCAGGATTATAAATGATACTCGTGCTTGAAAATCTTTTTAGGTATTTTATTTTCCATCAATGGAAACCTTATGTAACACTTCTTAAATTAACCATCTTCTTCCTTTTCTTGGTTTATTATCATTGAAGAGCCCATTTCTGGTTAGTTATCAAATAAGCGTAACAAATGCGAGTATTTCGCTGCATTTGATTCGGCTTAAACTAGCAACAAACAAAAATCAAAAGTTCACAAGATATAAATACTTCTTGAATTGGATAGATGGATGTATAAGTCAAGATCAAGAGAGCTCGTAGAGAGTCAAATGGAAATAAACACTAATCAGCTTTTAAATACCGATTTAACATAAATTAAACGTAATCGAAACTACTTTTGCTTCTTGGTCAATAAAGTCTATTGTGCGACCAGCTTAAAGTCATGTAATGGTAGAGTCAATTTGTGTCCATCACGTCAGCCTGCCGCCGCCGAAATAAAGCAAGAAAAATATCTATCTCCTTACGTAATATGTTTATACTACTGGCTTTTTAAATGGAAATAAATTGGACAAAGAATAGATGTACCTACGTAGAACAAGCGTCAATCACATTAATCTTGTGACACTGCTTGAGATGAAAAACATCGATGTGGTTGGCTATAGTATCGTATATAGTTTACTCGACTTGATTTATTTAACACGCAGGCAAGTGATGAATCAATTTGGCAAAATCACTTAGCACGCGCATTAAAAGCCATTTTGCGGTGGCAGGGCTATCATTAACTTGCCACTTTTGTAAAGTAGCGACTTTTTTACGGCATAACTGGCAACTGCCCTTCTGCTTGTCACATTTCATTTAATTTTGAAGCTATACGAAATATTTACAAGCTGACTACATCGCGGTTATCTATCGGACACGACGTTTCACATTCTTTTTATTTCAAATCGCTGTAGCATCATGTTGCTCGTAATCTATACCCGATATGTATATGATGTAAAACAAGGGTATCAGAAAACTAGGCGCCTGAGAAATTTCCTCCTCGAATATACAGTGGTGACTCGTTAAATGTGAAAATAAATGAGACGATGTTTGAATTGTTAAGATTGACTGCGTAAATGAATCATGAGTGAACAATGTGTGCGCAAGTTAAGAGTGATGCGCTTGCTCACTCGACAGAGTCAACGGACTGGAAAAAAATCCGTACCATCCGTACGGATAATAAGCTATAATATTCGGCATCTCTATATTAAATTCCATATTCGAAGCATGCCTATCTCTCAGTGCACGTATGCTTTATGTATAGATATACATACAACGGAGAGCAAAGCGCGAGAGAGTCGAGCATCGTTAATAAAGTACCAATCGACGGGCAGCCGGCCAACGAAATCTACAACGTTGTCGATACATTGTCGACCCTATTAATTTCCAGTTGGTTAACTGGCCTGGTTATTGGTGCGCCAAACACTATACTTAGCACAATCGTGACATGATATCTCCCGCAACCATAATTATATACATGAACGGGACCGCATTGACCGGTGCCGGTGTTATATCGACGACCACGAAGACGACGAAGTGCTTGAGCTTTCATTACTTTGCGTTTACCTTTACGCTTCACATCATCATGCCAGACCTATCACTATAACAAGAATTTACATCTATGAATTGACAATATATATTTTATTTTTTTCTTTCTCATGACATTCATCAAATTCTCACAAATTTTTCTTCCTGAAATTAATAATTTCTTTAGCAATCATGATTATTAATTATAGCAGATGCATATAAGTAAAACAAAACGTTAGCGATATTGGTAATATTCTTAATTGCTGATAAAAACAAAATAATGTGCAATTATTAACATACCAAGGCAGGTACCATACTAAAAACAAAGAAGCATGATTAAACTGCATAATATGACCCCAAGCGACAATGAGTAAGAATTAGCGATAAGAAAAATATGGTATGCCCTGGCATAGCCCACGATTAATTGCTTTCCGTAGGTCATTATAGAATTAATTATAATGTACAGGAGCAAGCATTTGCTCAACATGTAGCCATCGATGCAAAATTATTATAATAATCGTACCTGTTAAACGACAGTTTATTGCAATAAGTACTTGGAAGCTCTTATTGCATGAATATTATGTAGGTATATCTTATAAATGTTGTTCCATAGCTATAATGTCCTTTAAAATATTAGAATGAACTTCTTTGCAATATTATGAATTAATTTTTAAAAATGCTATAGTTATCTTTTTGTTACTAATATAATTAAATTTGATGATGTAGTTTTAATATATACAAATAATAATAATCCAAAAAATACTTTATTTCTTTAAAATTCATTTAAAATTGATAGAATAATGTTATCCTTGAATAATAGACAATTGTCATATTTGACATAAGTAGCTCCATCGTTCGTTTAAAATACAAAGAAAAACAAGAAGAGTTGAGGAAAGGCTAAAATTAAAATACAGATTTCTTTAATAGTGCTAGTCAAATAAAGTTTTCTGTAATTTTGACCGTTACAATCAAAATTTTCATCAGCCGTTTTGCCTGACTTTGCTGCATTCAAAGAGATACGAAGAATTCACTTGCAATATTCATTTCGCGCTCTCACTGAAACAACTTTCTTCAAGAGATTCATCAATTGCAAGAAATCATTGTAAATAATTCAAAATGTTTTCCACACCATCAAGTCGTCTTCACAACAGCGAAAGTAAATTAATATAAAACTAAACAATTAAAACATGATAAATAATTTTATTTTCCCAGATTCCAATAGTGTTATGAGAAAACCACATGTTTCCAGCGCGCGAAAAGCATTTCAAGATCGTAGTGTCAATAGTAAAATCAATCAACCCTTGAAAAACACTCCAATTTCTAAAAATAAGATAAAATTATTCCTCGATTTGAAAGCCCCTGAAGCAACTCCAGCACCAGTATTTGAAGACGTTCCTGATTGGATGATGGAGACCTCAACTGCTTCCGCACAAAATGGCATGTTTTTATTATTCATATTATTATTAACTAAATTACTAATTATTGTAATTTAATTATTACAGACTTAGAGTATTCAGATATGAGAGTATCTAAAGCAGACATTCATCATTTCTTTTTTGGACGTGAGCCTACTCCACCACCATCACCTGTACAAGATTGCCAACTCGATTTTGAAATTTTAAATGTAGGAGGGAAATTGAACTTTGAAGAAGAAGAAGAAATTCCAAAATATACTTGGGATGATGACGAGTATGATCTTCCATGGGAAAGACCACAAATTAGTTACGAATTTTGAATTTAAAATATTTTTGTTGTGTTAATATGTAATTTACGGTACTGTGTACATTAATGTCAAGTATTATAATATTTATGACTTAAATTTAAAATAATAAATGGCTTTGGGAATAAAATAACTTAAATAAATAAATTCTTTTATAATATATTTTATTCTTTGTTTACAAATTTTTCTTTTATCGTATTGAATTAGCATTTATAGAATATATTGTAACATACTGAGATTGCACATTGTTTCTACGTTAAATATCAATATATTTGCTATGCACAGAAAGCAAAGAAATCAATGTGAAAAGGTTTGATACAATCCGTGATTTTAATAAAATTAGTGCTTATATTTTTGTCATAAAAATTCTATGCACATTTCAAAACAAGTTGCAAACCATAACTTATTTATAAATGTGCTATCAATCAAATTATAAAATACTTACTTTATTTAATTATTTATCTATGCGGTTTGTCAATTTGCTTTAATCTAATTCATAACATTATAGAATTAATTATATTAAAGCCAAAATCTTGTAAAAATGGTAACAATTAAAATTTCTAAAGGAAGACTGAACAAAGCGAGATCAAAATTTGGCATGCTTTTGACTAGTTAGTTCAATTAATTGTTCAGCTACATATTGTTCTGTAATTAATTTTACTAAAACCTATTAAATTCCTTTAAGTAAACTTGTACTTCAATAACGACTAACACTTATGTCTTATTTACGTTCTCCAAAACCATGGAACAAAGATGCAGACAAAACTTCGTGGAAAACTCCTTCAAGAAACCAGCAGATGAAGGTTTATAATAGCTTCCATTTTGTACCAACTCATCTCCCAAATTGTTATTGAAATTCTTACAAAATAATAGTATAGACAATGGATAAAAGTACTTGTCCATATTTTTCAAGAGAACCATTTCTAGAACAGTCACTGGTAGACTGTTACTCAGCCAAAATTCAATTGATTTTAATAAGATGTTTTGCATCAATATATGATTTTCCGAATTGTAAGTTTTCTTAATATAGTACTCGATAATAAATGCGGCCATTTTAATTACTTCTTTTGTTTTTAGATCCTTTACAAGCATATCAACTGCATTGTCGATATCACCTCCTTTATCACAATTTGAAAATGGCTTTTCTACGTATTTCGAGACGCTGGAAATAGTCGGCGTGTTATCGTTTTTCACAGATTGGACATATTGAGTCATTGATTGTTTAATATCACCCATATCGTTCATTTCGCAAGGACTTTCGCAGCCTCCTTGATGGTCAAGATCATCCCATTGTCTTATACTATCAAGCGAAGAACTCGTGCTTAAAATGTGTGCGGGTGAATTCAAAGAATTAAATTCGAACTTTATTCCGTTAAAATCATTCTTATCACTTTTGAGACATAATTCCCCAAGAGCGTTAATGTCGTATTCATCAGGTTTCAGATGGAAATCCAACTCAAGAGTAAACGGTTCAATATAAGACTTGAAAGCTTTCAATTGATAAATTAGCGAATCACCGTAATGATCATCCAGAATTGCAACTTTGCTTGCGGCCTGTGGGTTAACTAACTGTAAACATTTTGTCATGATAAGTTCGCTGTCGTAGAATCCGAAATATAATTCCAATATGTAGTGTAATGTCTTCTGAGTTATATTAAGCAATGGCACTTCGGTAACAAAACTTGGATCAAAATTGTTTCGAGTTATCGAAGCAGGTCTTGGAAGTGCCGCTTTGTTTTCTATGTTAAACACAGTATTGTAACAGCGATTTCTTGTAGCAGCTAACCGAGGATCTGTAATGTTGTAATTTATTGCCATTGTTGGCAACCCAGGAACTTCAATTGGATATCCTTCTGAATTTCCAGAAGTTGCACCGGGAATTTTCACAACTCGTTTAGTATTTTTAAGAATTATTACTTTACCATCTGGTTGTTTCTGTTCTTCATAAGGTTTTCCAAGTATTGTCTACGACAACAAATTTATAAAAAATTATTAAATTTGAACAAATTTATAAATATGTAATTTATTTTAAAAATAGGTTTTAGTAAAATTACCTGTGCCATATTATTACTTCCCCAAGCAAGAACTTTCCCACTATTTTCTAATGCCATAATATAATCCGGACCACAAGAAACATGTGTAAATTTCTGACCTAGTGCACCAGGAAAATCGTGTTCTCGTACACGAGCTTCACCCAAATCACCTTCTCTACCTCGACCCCAAAGAAGTTTGCCGTTGTGTAAGATTGCACAATGTCTGTAACCTGCTGAAATGTCATCAATTGCCTTAGCTCTTTTCCCTGAATAAATATGATGTGATTGCTTCCATGGTTCATTAAGTTTGCAATCAAAATCATTCATTTTTTGACTAAATTTTGTTTGTGAAATGCGAACTTCTTGTGGATTAGCTCCCCATATAAATACTTCTTGGTCATTCCTTATTGCAATCTGCAACAAATAATTATATATTTAAAAATAATTTTAATAAATCAGTTAAGCAATAACTTACATTATGAAAATATGCAGTGGAAACTTTTTCGACTGGTGTATAAATCTCAGGCATTAATAAAATCCACACTGGTGTAGTACATTTTGTAGTGGATACATTAATACTTCCCAATTGTCCAAAGCAATTCGAACCGAATCCATAAATTTTCCCATCGAACCCTAATATAATACTGTGTGCATGACCACCTGACATTTGCAAAATTTTCATGTTAAATTCCAATTTTAATGGTTCGTATTGATTATCACAGTTGCCATGTCCAAGTTGACCATGAATGCCCCAACCCCAAGTATAAAGATCCCCTGATGCTGTTAAACCCATACTATGGTATTGTCCACAAGAAATATCCACAATATGCTTATCACTTAATGCTGTTATCATCTGTGGATATGGAGTTTCTTGTACAATGGGTCCTATACCAAGTTGTCCAAAAGCATTAGATCCCCATGCATAAACTCCAAAATCAGTAAGAACCATGGTATGTTTTCTACCACAGCTTACACTAAGAACTTTCAATTTTAAATCTTGCAAAGTTTGTATAATCTTTGGCGAGCTACTTTGAGTAAGTAAAGGCCCAATACCTAAACACCCTGACGATGCAAGACCCATTGTATACACATTATTATTACGTATGATTGCGGCATGTTCATATCCGCAACTCATAGGTCTCAAAGGTGGAAACTTTTGTAAATTTGTGCTTTCAATATTCGGCGTACTAAAATTGAATTTCTCTAGAAGATTTATATTGTAAGTCGAATCGCCAGTTTTCTCAATTAAATGAAGCACGACCATTATAAAAGTTTCTATAAAATCCTTAATTACAATATTGCAAGTGCTTATTTCATAATCTATCGAATCCAAAGTTGATTCAATATCACTCTGGTGTTGTTTATTTTGGGAAAGCATCTTTGCCACCACTGGAAGCGCTACTGGCTGACTTGGATTTAATTGATAAAAGAATCGTTTCAAAATTGGTATGCTAAATTCATGCACATGGTTCCTAATATAAGTTAGAATCGGAACTGAATATGCTGGATAAATAAGTAAACTTTGAGTAAGTGATGGTTCGCTAAGAGCGTAATAAAATTCTCCAACAGTTTGTCTAATTGTGTGTGAAGATAATATCACTTGACTAAGTGCCGTGACAACTTCAGGTTGTAAACCACGACATTTTGCTAATAATGTAACAACGTTCCAGTGTCCTGCTTGACATGCAACATTTACAGCTAATACTTGATCGTAATATTCCTCGTAACATAAAAAGTTCCTAAAAGTTATGATATTTTATAACTATATAGTTTTAAATTTTATAACTTATAGTTTTAAAATATAATTTTATTATACTTACATAAAATCTTTAGTGTATTGCGTTCGCAATTGGCCATTATTTCTAAGGACCATTTCGGTATGTGCCATTACACCCAAGTTCCCTATATGTATCTTAGTAGCCATTGACATTTCAACTTTACTAGAGCTCAAACATAAATTGATATACTTCAAAAGAGCTTTACAATCTGCTGATACTGCCAGTTTCAACACTCGTTTTAATAGATGCACTTTGGCTTGTTTATAGAGCATTAATCCCTGATGATATTGTTCTTTGGCAATTAACAAATCCCCACATATTTCCAAGAGATGGTGTAAGTTTAGACCACAAACAAGCGAGACCCGCTCAGCTTTGATAAGATTCCAATCCTCGTTGATTAATGTGATGAATTTTTTAACTGGGGATGTACTGAAATGGTATCAAACAAAGACGAGAATCAATAGGAGAGTCTAGATTGCATGCTATAAATACAATTATAATAATGGACAAGTTTGTTAAACGTTTCTAGTCGTATGAATTATAAACAAAGAAATCTATTTAAAATGTTCCATTGGATTTCTCAGAGCGAGGCATCATTCATTATAGTTTAAACTAGCAATCACGATTTGTGATATTTAAAACCTATTAATCTTTAATGTCAGTCACCTTACCTTAAGATTATCTTATAAACGGAAACATTTGTTATCACAACGCATGTGTCGATTTTAACCTTCGGAATGTTCACTTCTTCAATACATGTTGGTAATGCATACGATTTGTCTTTTCTATCTTGCTTATTCTTAATAATTGTAGTATCTGTAACTTTAAAAATACCAAGTATTTTCTCATTGTCGCGTTCAAATGTGAATTGTCCAATAAGTGCGTCTGAATTAAAATCGGAATCGCCTTCAAGTGCGCATTCAGATAAGTGTGTGCTGACCACTGTGATGCTTGTGTAAGTATCATTAATTACAAATATTAAACGATCTGTGAGTAAAATGTAATCTGATTTCGCAGGTAATTTGTGCGTGAAAAGAGGTGCTGTTTCAACATCAACAGCATGGACCTACAAATATAAAATGTTGAAAATTATTACATCATAAATGAAAAGGAAATATGTAATTACTGTCAAAAGACTGGAGGGTCGATAAAAAGCGCAAAATAGATAACGGTTTCGAGCATGTTGTGCAGAAAAATAAGTATCACATAAATGTGGCAATAATTCCGGTACTGAATGTACTGATTGTACCGATTCAGTATGAGAACTCTCGCTATTTGTATCACTGGCTTGACTATTACGCCGAGAGTGTTTTCCTTCAGAAAATTTCTGTCTTAAGGATGCAAGCTTTTCTACTCCAATTTGTTTTAAACTAAATAAGCGAGATTTTGTGGATTCTTCAAATGTGGTTGCATCTGGAGGCCATAAATATCCTGTTACACGATTTTCAAGTACAAGTCTCCATTGTTGTCCATTATCACTGTTAATCTATGACAATAACAAATTGCAATGATTAACTATAGAGAAATACTTATAATTATAATTACCAATAAAAACGTAGTATCTAATGAATTGTCCTGGCATATTTGTAACTGTATTACTGCTTCATTTATATTACATACACCTAAACATCGTCCATCAGTAAGACTAACTAAACCAATTGCACCTGTATCATATCCAACAAATGCATTTTGATTGCAATCAAATGTTTGCCACCATACAACACAAAGCGGTTTAGCATCTGGTAAATTTGGATGTTTAGGAAAGTGTGTCACATCATTTAAACTCCATTTACAATCAACTTTTTGTTTCTTATCAACTAAACTTAAAGCTGGTAATATATACAAGGAACCATCAATAGCTGTAATTATAAATAAATAATTGTGAAACAAAATGTAAAAATGTATGGAATATATTATAATTTAAAAACATTATTTGTTCTTAATACTTACATACAACTAATAACCATGTACCAGTTAAATCGAAACATATTGCCTGAATTGTTTTTGCTGTTTCACGTAACCATGGTATATGTTTGAGTACAGCCGGAAGATCACCAAATGTATAGTGCAAGACAATATCACCATTTCTATAAATAATAAAACAATTATAGCTTGTGTGAATACAATACCATAACATTTATTATTAAGAACAAAATGGAGTGTATATTTCTCATAGTAAATAAATTACAGAATCGAAAATGAAATCATAAGAAAGCAGTTGTTATTTTAATAATTTGTAAGAAAAACTTTATAAATTATCTTATTTATACAATCATATATAATATTTCATATTTATTAAATGTACTTAAATACATCATACAGGAAATAAAAAAGGATGTACAAATTTATTCAATTCTTACTCTGTGACTAGGGCAATTAATTGTTTCACCCCATTTTCAACCCTCGCGCAATATCGCACGTCCACATTTGCGATGAGGCACTTCAGCTGGAAAAGATCTTGCAGCGAAGGAAGAGACATTTTTATAGTTGGAAATTTGCCTCACATTGCACTTTCTTGCTTGGATAATTATTAACTAATCTATTGTTATTGTTTAAAATACATATTTGTTTGTTACGACTGGAACATTGCAGTCAGTTTTCAGCTGATGAACCGTCATGGAGGTAAAGATTTCGTTATTTTCTTTGGTATGTTGGGAATAACAGAATACTTTAAATTGTTCAAATAAGTAATTATATACATATGTGATTGTTTCATAGATGTCGCTAAAAGATATTATTTTAAAATAAAATTTTTATTTTTTTGCATTTATTTCAAGTTTTTTATGAATATATAAAAACTGCAATTGTTATAATGTTGTATTATTTCACTTAAATTACTGGAAATTTCCCTAAATTTTAATTAGCTTGGTAAATTCGTTGAAATTATATTACAAGTGATACAAGTCTTATTGCTTGTTGTATTTTGTAAGACTTAGAATTGAAACAAAATAAAACTATTCCCTTAAATATAATATATGTACCATAATTAGGAATATGTATTTCCTTCTTTAAAAAAAGCGATTAGACCTTGTTTTACTTATTAATACAATGATAAAGTTTAATTATAAAGTCTTGTGGGTATGTGTGAGTATGTATGAATTCATCAAGAATTCATGACGACATAACGAGAAGCAATGGAAAGAGAGAAAGAGTCGATTGAGTTAGTGGGCGCGGCCAGGCTAGGCGATGAGCTGTTCAGTGTTTAGTACAATTCGTCATAAATAATTACTCCAAATAGTTTTAATGTTATAGAAATAATACATCATGTATACCCCAAGTGCCTTATATTTTATGGTTTTATTTGCAACCTTATCAATCTGTAAGTTCTTATCTGATGTGAACTCAAATATTAGCACAAACAACAAATACAACTTAACCTCCAAGCTGTTGTTTACATCTTAAGTAAAACAATAATATTGTCTTTCATTTGTTTCCCTTTTTACAGGTGTTGCTCTCGAATGTTATGTTTGTGATAATCAGGAGGATAACAAAGAAAAATGCGTAAAATCTATAAAAACTTGTGAACAGGGAGAAGATGTTTGCCTTACTGAAATCCGATGGGGAACTACTCCTTACTGGCAACAAGGTGCTTTAAAACAATATTACATTTCTAAGCGATGCGCAACGAAACGTCGATGCGAAGATTATCGTGAAAGTAACATGCATTTATGTACTCATATTTGGTATGAAGATTGGAAATGTTCCGATTGTTGCAAAGGTGACAGGTGTAATTACTTTATTATTGTAAGTATTCTTGATGTGTATTAATTTATATTATTGGCTTTTATTAATGAAATATTTTAATTTTTTAGTCTGGCGCAGGTGTTCATTCAATTAGTTTACCTATACTGCTAATATCTACAGTTACATTAATATTTAATAGAAGGGTATAAAACATGATGGATTCCAATTCTCAATAGTTCCGTCCAAAAACTTGTGTAATTAAAAATTTGCACTATGTAGATATTCTTAGTACATATAGGAATGAGTTAAGGGTATGAATATGATTAAACCTCATGGACTCGTCATTCTCCATTTCATTGACAAAGCAATGTAGTAATAATTGGTATAAATTTTAATCAGAAATTTTTATATATTTTAACGTAACATATTGATCTTAAAGATATGTTTTTTAGTTTTAAGTAAATATTTTACCGTCCAACTTTTTGTACAAACATTAGTTTACAATATAATTATAATAAATGATAATAATTTACATTTAAAGTGTATTGAATTAATTTACATACAACAACAATATTACAACAACATATACTTATATAAGGTTAAGATAAGAAACAAATATTTATTAAACAATAGGGTATTTTCCATTAGTCGAAAATGCATGGAATTCTTATTGGAAATTATTTATTGAAAAATGCATATTATTTATATTTTGTTATCACAAATGGTGTACTGTAATTACGCTAAAATTTGCAAATAACCATTGTGACGTCGCCAGTGACGTCACACAGTACCACAGCGCGAAGAGCTGCCTAAAACATCAACACACCACACGACAAATATGTTATAATGGAATTTAGTAAACGCTTATCAATTTAATCACATTGCACTGATTGGTCGAAAATTATCATAAAATTGTTATTTCTAATGAATGTTTCTAATAACTTGGGTTACAGACGCCAAAGGTTGTCTGGTAACTTGAATGGCAATAGCCATGCTGCGCGTCATCTGGCAATGCCCTAGCCTTCTCTATGTTTATTTTCGAATATATATTTATTTTAAAATCCACTCGCTCAAGCAATAAACTCTTCGGGGTATCTTATTTATGGGGTGGTCAATACTACTGGTAGTTATGGTTCTATTGTATGCTTCATGTGCAATGGAAAATTTTGGTGATGTTTCGGGTCTGCCCCTTTGAAGGTTTTAGGTTTTCACGTGATAGAAAAGGAGGTTAATTATAAGCTTTCTTCCTACAGACTGCTACAGACCGTCAAACTGATTTCAAACTATCAACGCATGCGCAGTTTGAAAATAACATGCAAAAAATCAAACTACGCATGCGTTCACAGTTTGAAATCAGTTTCAAATCAGTTTGACGGTCTGTAGGAACAAATCTATAAATTGGATATTGTATATGGAGATATAAATATTTTTGTGAAAAAATTGAAAAAAAAAGTCGAGCTTGAGTTCACACGCGGTAGAAGTAAAACTGTAATTTGGTTAATTTAATTTGTAAGAGAATGAGATGAATATGCCAATCAATTTAGTAACTTACGATACCCCAAGGGTTACCCACACCTTAATAGAAAAAAAATTGCATTACAGTATATTGGAAGGTTATTCTGCTTTAAATATAACACATTATATTGTGTTCTTGCTATATTTTGTAAAGTGTATGAACAGATTTGTACACGGTCCAGTAATTATGACGCAATGATGACGTGACACCAGACTGCGGCCGTCGTGACTATAGCTTTGTTCCTACAGACAGTCAAACTGATTCCAAACTGTCAACGCATGCGCAGTTTGAAAAAAACATGCAAAAAATCAAACTACGCATGCGTTGACAGTTTGGAATCAGTTTCAAATCAGTTTGACGGTCTGTAGGA
>JASKGN010016865.1:0-17056 GCA_030556245.1 Falagria sp. GC000072 | reverse complement strand
CGTTGATACATCTATGATACATACCTGCGCCAAGTAGGATACATAACCTAGGGGTTTAATGTTACAAGTTTTATGTAACATAGATGTATCAGATATGTAACTGTGCTTACTGGGTATATAATATGACAAAGCTTTGTCACTAGCAACCTTTGGGATTGAGTTCAATTTAAATAATGTGGGTTTCGTTATGTGACTTAAGTCATATACACATCGATTGATTAAGTTAAATGCGTTTAATTGTTTAACAGCAATTTTAAAATATTTTGTTACACACAATTGGTAAATACACAGACATGTACATTTTTTAAACTCGTCTCTGATGCAGTTTATAATTATTATATCATTATTTTAACAATTGACATGTAGTGGGTTTTTATTAGCAATCACATAATTGACTACAAATCGTCAAATTCGGTTACACATTGATTTTGGCTTAAGTTCTCAACTTAAAATAAAACAAAAACTGAGGGTTTTATTGACATTAAATATACATTATTTTTTGTACATTTATAACATTATGGAAATGGCGGGCTTTCAAAATAGACTAATGTCCATATGACCAGTTTCAGTTTGTGAATTGCATCCACAATAAATTTTAGTCATAATGTGTGCGTACATTCTTTGTATCACGTTTAGGATGGAGCCATTTATAAACACTAAAATTCGAAATACAAATTGCACATTCTACTTTTTCCACATTTTTTATGGTTTCATACATCAACGAAGTTTAAAATACATTTCTTACTTTATTTTGTACCAACTGTTAGGATAGAAGTAGACTACAACTTTTTGGTGAGCCGATCTGATCAAAAAGAAGTAATCTGCAACTATTCCCACTAATTTCAAGGATTGTTTAAAGAAAGAGAAGGAAAACGAAAATAAAAAGAAACAATAAATAGATAATGTTCATTATTTCAATCATTAACAAAAATCATCATTACATAATTACAACATTAATAATAGTTACTATACATATACAATCGTTAATGTGATTCTTCTAAATTTCGGTGCATTAAAGCGTTTTTTTTTATCCACCATAACAACACACAATACGCACTCGTTCTTATCATAGAAACGAAAGTAACTTAGTTATCTCTACAACTTGCCAAATAATGAAAACATTAAAAATATAAAAACAACATAAATAGGCTTATCCTCTGTAACTAACTCTTCCTGTATTTCTCTTCCTATTCATCATAAACATAAATCAACATTATTAGGTATCTATCTATGCGGTTACTATCCTTAACTTATTTTACATCCCTTTTACTTTCATATCCGAATCAATATATAATTTACACTAAAATTATGTATTCATTAAATTATTTATTCTTTAATCAAAACGAATTTAGTTTCATATGGGTTTTCACAGGATGGCTTGCTTTCTAAACCTATCCTTATTATATACTCCTAGTATTTTTGTTAATTAAAATAGTCCTTAGTTCCATTTCAGCGCCATTTTTTTTTTGGTAGGAAGCACCTCGGAATCAGAACTTTGTATGATGACCAGTACCGTAATGACAAGAATGTTTTTTTCTACAATGTATAAAAATGATAACTATTATGAAATTAACAACTAATAAAGTGTTTACTTTTCTTAGGTATGAACGTTCTAAGAATCATTACAACTTAAATAAATTCTCTATACTAATATGGTACAATTTATACAATTATTAACTAACTTATCGATTAATTTCTAATAATTAAATTAAGCTCTCGAATTCATAAATATTGTTTTCTTTAATCGAACAAGTCAAAATTATCTTTTTATTCAAATCAAATAATTCATTGAACAAGTTGCTTACTAATTCTTCCAGAATGTCACGTTTTTAATATAGCAGATGCCACGTGTAATGAATTCATGGATGCATCTTGAGGAGTTCTATAAAACTAGAATTTCATCAGATTGAAAAAATAAATATTAATCCTGAAATAATAAATTTACTAAACGTATAAAATTTAAATAAATTTCTTTAAATTTCCATGTACAAACGAGGATAATATAAAAAGTAATTCTTAAAAATTAGAAAATAAAATAAAACCCTGAAGACAAATTTAAATGAGGTACATAAAAAATGAAGCACCCGAAATTCATATATGACTAAATTCGCTTACTCTGCTCTTCATATGTACAATAAATTTCAATATAATAATTCATTATTCATTTCACAGTTTAATTAATAATTCATTTAATTATTTATTGTAAGATATTACGCAAAATATTGCATAAAACATTCGACTGGTTTAAGTTGATCAATGTCAGTAAATAATTAAAATCGTCGAATTGACATTGTTCGCAAGACTTTTATCTGCCTCTAGAATAAATATATTCATATCATTTGTAAGATCTTCATAAAATTTGGCGATGATACCGATTTGTAAGTGTTGGCAACATCCGCAGCCATTATTTTCGTCGACTGCTGTCAAAAGTATATCACGTGCTTTGAAGGTATTTATGAAGATCTCGAGTAACGCAAAATTCAAATCAACTGCCATTCAATTGATGATTTTGCAAAATTGACATTTTTGAGCACTTGTTTTCAAATTGTAGGTGTGCAAACTTAAATTTATTAAATAATAAAATGGCACCGTGGATCAATTGATTTTCACTACATTTTACAATAATCCACCCATAGTCACTTGTGAGTGAAAATTCATTTGCAAGTCAATTTTAATCATACATTTCCATTATTATGTAAATATCTTGTTATTATTCTATATCAGAGATTTTTCTTTTGCACCGGTTTTATATTACTTATACTTGCTTCCGTCACGATGACTTAATAATTTAATTACAATTTCCTTCTTGTTTAAATATGTAGATATTATTTTACTGATTGAATTGAATTGACGTTTGAATAATCTTCAAGAACGCAAGTACACACATAGCTGACAAATACCATCCAATAATTAAAAAATTAATAATATTCAACACGTATATAATTTAGATTTTAATCTAAAAGTCGATTCTCACAATCGATAAGGTTGTAGTAATTACGTCAACTATTTGTAACATTAATGTCTTTTCATGTTTCAATGTAGCACGTGTAAAGCAACCTAATTGAAACGCAGAAAGGAAACAAAAGTCCTTCCCGAAATTGACAAAATTTCTTTTAAGGATTTCTACCTTTAATTTTTCGTATGCTGTTTCTTTCTTGTTGTACGCTTTCCAAGTATAGTTATGCTTATAGTTACCTTTTATCTGTACAAACAATTAATTAATGAGCGTAATTTTAATTATATATTTAACACGAGATCATTATCGTTTCTATTCTATTTATATTTCTTTAAAATTAACTTATGTTTTCTCCTCTGGTCGATTTTATCGAGGGATTTTTAACAACTGAATTCTTCGGTTTGTTGCAGCAGCACTTTTAACTAATCTTGGATTGCAGAGATTTTGGTAAACCAAAATGTTAAAGACTCACATTTTATTTACCTCATTATCTTTGTTGAATGCAGAAAATTTCTGAAACAAATAAGAATAAAATTTTAGTTAAAAATAATTGTGCAAGGATAACAAGTCAAAAAAATGTAATTTTAAGGAGCGTTTTCATGGTATTTCAAAATTTTCAAACAATAGGAAGCGAGCATTTTTTTGTCTACTACAATAAAAAAATGCTTGCACAATGAAAACGCTCATTAAATATTTAGAGAAAAAATGTTTCTGATGTCAATAATTTATTGCAATTCTTATTATGCCAATAATAAATAAAGTTTTAGTGAAAAGTAATTTAAAAAAGTGGAAAAGTGACCTGCCAAAACTAAGAAAATAAATATTCTAAATATTCAGCGAAGTTAGTATAAAGAAAAGCCAAGATGGCTTTAATAAACATATCTTAGCAGAGATAGAATAATCTAATCTCCTAAAAGAGATTCGATGCGTTCGCGTCCAACATCATTACCGGTGACATAACGCAGTACTTTTAGGTAACTTTTCGATACCATGCCAAAGGGAACGAGGAAAATCCGCTTTCCCCCCGCGATAGCTAGTTTTATGACGGTGGACTCTAAATGCCTGTTTAAAACTTGGCTACCGTTGATCGGTACGTACGAAGGACGTCGCCGTCGTCGCCGCGATACTCATATATAAAACTTTTTCATATTCGCATTCGCATAAAAGCTTTCCTGCTAGACTAAGCATATTATCTTAATCGATTGTAGTCCAACCGGTATGTGACATACATACATGGAGATGTTATGTGTAACTTGGGGGGAGAAGCCATTCCGCAGAAAGAAAAAAGCGGTGATCTAGGGTAAAAAGACTTTCTTTATTTATTTGTACGAATGTAGCATAAAAAAGCAGGGATTCGTTGCTTCTTCGGCGAGTTGTTGCGTTAATGCTACTGCTGCTTGCTCATGTTCTAAGAGGGAAGAAGCGTGCAAGGTTTGTAGCGTTATCGTTGGTTTTCCTTGATGGGAAATGCTATTTGTGGCCTACATAAATATTGGACATGGAGTCAGTTACATTTTCAGTGCCCACTCTTAATTTTTTTTCAGGAGTCTCAATAAAGCTCGTCAACTTTATTATCAAAAAAGTAAATAATTTGATAATTAAAAGTTCGAAAAGGAGTAAACATTTTGAACGTCGAACTTTCACCTCGTTTACCATGTCAAAAGTTAAAAGTTTAAACGAGATGATTAGGATTTAATCAGTTCCGAACTGAGATCAAAACGAATAAAGGAAAAGCGTACTTAATTAATTTGTTAATTAATTGTGTCGATTGCAAAAAGATCGCGATCGCGCTAAACCACAAGACGAATTTGGCGGTCAAAATAATAAATAAATTAAGAATGAAGCAGAAAGTATATATGAAGAAGGGCACTTTCAATCTCGATAAACATTCGCTGGTAAAATATGTGCCGAGTTTGTATGTGCCGAAGATGTGCTGGAGGCGGCGAGAGCATATTAAAACTTTTTTCCGCCTCGGTACTGAAAGAAGCATCTCTTCTTCTTGTTACAGTTATTGCCGCTAGCTTTTATCAATAGATGTTATCAGTGGGCGGCAGTACCTAATTCCAAGGGGCCGGCTACTCATAAATTGATACCAGAGCGATTCTTATTAATGACAAGCCTTACTTTTTAAACGACAGTTTTATTGTGGCTTCTTAAGATAACTGTAGGCAATAATGGTGCTGGTAGTTCTGACCCCCCCGTCTCCGCCCCCGACTGCCCGTGAGTAACCTCGCAGTCAGTCAGTTGCTTGCATTGATAGGGATACATCGGCGACGGCGACGGAGACGGCGCGGCTGTAAAAAGTAAGGACGGTTACTGGCGGCGGCGGCCGGGTGAGAGATGCCTGCCCTCTCGGCTGTCGGTGGCGCCAGGGAGCATTGGCGCCGCCAGCATAAGCGAAGGGTGAAGGGGAAAACGCAGAGTAAGTGAAAGCTCTTCGGGCAATCGGCCAGACCGCCGTTAGCGTCGCTACTTTTCCCACACCCGCACTACAGCAGCGCACCGGCTACAATCTGTCATAGTTCCCTCGATACGCTTCCGATTTATTTCTGCTCTCTTTTAACAAATCCAATTATTCACTTGGCCTTTTATGTCATGCTGTGTGAAAGCTCGTGCCAATTGCTTGATGGCTGGCTTTTTTCCTCTTTGTATGACTGGAACTTAACAGCCTAAAGGGGTATTCTTTTTGCTTTCAATGAAACCCACCCCTTCGCTGGTTTCGGTTTCATCAAACTACTCAGGTTGAATTTTCCGATTGACCTTGATTTCTGAATCGTTTCTTAAAAATTAATTTGAAAGTTGGTCAGAAAACACTTAGCAGTAATATGGAAAGGAAGGAATTATGAGTGATGACCATGCGGAGGGGTTGGACTAGTCACGTTTCCGATATATCTCAATCAGCTGTACGCGCAGCACACACGTCTCCCCATATATCAATTTATCTGTCTTTGAAACGCTGGCGGCTTGAGGGCAGAAAGTGTAGATGCACAGCATTCATACATATACACACCACCCGAGTAGTTTTTACTGCCCTTCGACATTAATCTCTGTGAGTGCTCGGCAACGACCTTCGCGCTTTATAAACTTTTCGGAATATTTCCGCGCGCAGTTCGATAACGTGCATTATGTAAATTATATTACACACATACGCCATGCCACCCCATTCGCGACGTATGAAACTTGCTCGATAGTGCTCGATAGTGCTGTATTCAAATTTTGAGAGGCGAAGGGAAGGAACACTAAAAAAATGTAATAGTCGCGAATAAATTTCCCGGGCGAGTGGGAAAGCGCGACATTAATATTTTCATGTTGGGCATATCCGCGATATAAATCGAGACGAAGACCCACGTTGAATAAAAATAAGACGAATCCTCAGTCTTTCCGTCATATAATCGCAAAGTTATTCCATTCGATTTGGACGAGCGTTGCAATCGTATTTCAATCGTTGCTTTATTGCGAACGGTCAATTTGTCTCAAGAGCATCCCGTCTATAGCAATTTTCCAATTTTTATAAATTACTCATAACATCGTCAATATGTGCTTTGGTTGGAAAACTGAATGCGAAGAGATATTACAGCGTCTCCGCATTTTTCAATTTCGTACAATGCTCTCCCACCCTCTCTATCAGTTTTAAATCTTGTTAACTTTTTTGTTGGCCAATAAAAAACCAACGCAATAAAGCTCAATCCGTCTAATGCCCATCGTAATTAATGGATGGCCGATGAGGAGGTTTTAAAGTCAAACGAGTCAAAGTAATAGCTCCGGATAAAAAAGCCATTGGACCTATTTAAGCGCGTCACGCGCTATCAACTATCGTTGCAGCGTGAATTGCAAATCCTGTTATAAATTGAGAGATATTTATCGATCTAAAATTGCTTCAGTTTTTCGCAACGACACAATCGATTGCTTATTATCTAAATAAGCATATCAAATTCTAACGAATCACTCGGGATTACTAGATTTATCCAAGGATTCGGAATTTTGGATTCCAATACTTCAAGGACACATTCCCGGACGCTCTTTTATTTAATACCGTGGTATTTATTGCTTTTGACACTGAGGACGAAAAGGAATCGAGGAAATAAAGTGATTCCAACACCTTTTTATTCGAATGGAAAGCTATCAGGAGCAGCATGTCGGAACGCATTGAAGCAAGGATTCCGACACGTGCTCAGATTCCGGTGGCGGCGCGCCCCGTCTGCAAACTCTCAACACGCAGACTAGACAGCTAAAAGCTTGTTGTATCGTGTACACTGACTGTACATGCCGCCGCCGAGCAACAAGTTTCAGTTTTCGAGAGTCGGATTGCGTTTCTCGACGCTATCGTAACCGCAGGGTTTTTACTTGGACTTGGCTTGCTTCATTCGATTATTGTGTGGCTGCTGCTGCACTGACCACCATTGTTTATATCGCCACGACTCAGCTGGAGAAACCTAAATGGCAAAAAGCTGTCGTGCTACTTGTTACACATCCAATTTGGATTTACATCGGGGCAACAAGATTTAATATTTTTAAAGAAAATTTCAGAAAGTAATAGAATTATAATAACGAGAAGAAGAAGTCGGCCCAAATCAAAATCTGAATTTGCAGAATTGAGTGGTGATGTTTAAGAATGGTAATTTCAATTTGAGTTTATCAGATTTAGGCGGCAGGTAATTGCGTTACTTCTGACTGCATAATTGCGGCTTTCCTTCCCCCTCATTACAACAAAGAAATTGGGGAGGAACTTAAAACAGACGAAAGCTTTTAAACATTAATTCGAGCTTTTGCCAACATTCATCAACAGCAAAATAGAAAAACCTTTTGTCTTTTTCGCATCTGCAAAATGTACACATTAAATAAATGATTGCGAACTGTGCTTAGCACTTAGCTCTTTGCATTTTTAACAGTTCTTCTAAGCTTATTATTTATAGTAACAGTTTTCACCCTTTCCATCGTTTCAGCCACTATACCTTCTTGAGTTTTCTAAAAAATGACTTCCTCTTCTACAGATGGAAATTAATAGTAAAGCCATGAATTAATTACAATCCTCATTTTAGTCTCGTCTTACTTGAAACAGAGCAGTAACGTAAACAGGTTGTTAATTTTCATTTTTACACTCGGCTAACCAAATCCCGACGCACATAATCACTCAAAACGTCAAACGATTATAAATTAAACATGAGCTATAGCGATGGTTGGATGGTTGGTTGGTGGTTGGCGACGACAGCAATGGAGGATGAATGAATGAGCGGACGCTTCGATGCGTGGGGGCAGCGTCGGTTGGTTGTCTGATACCGTTAGTGTTTTCTGCGAGAGTTGCTGCTATCGATTAAGATTTTACAGAACGAAGATGCTCTCACAATCCATAAACCACCCATCCACCCATCCCATCAACAACAGCAGATGCTTCCGATACTTATGGTGCTTCCGATAATGACTGGCGAAAAAGAGTACTAAGAAGGAAAGTCTAGAAAAGGCTTTGTGTATTGTAATATCCATGCCTTATATCCCTTGCATCATTTATATTAAATTTTTTCAGCTCTGGGAAAGTTGCAAGCCGTTGATTCCAGAATTATTAAAGACTGATGTTTTCCGAGCATCTGAACACTTTCTTTCCAAGGTGGTTGCAGACTTTTCAAAGGGCAAAGCGGTTTGTTGACGCCAAATGTTAATTTTCGCGATTTCGCAAACGTTCATTTCAACTTCGCTTTCACTTTCTTTCGAAGTTTATTAGAGTACTTTAAACCGCGCGAAGTTTTTATGCTGTGGCATGTCCGTCCATAGACACGTCTAAATGTAATCAAATTTCCAGTCTTCTCTGCGCGCAGTTTAGCAAATTGAATATAAAATTTAAAGAGCTGACAATTTGGAACCGCGCGATGACGAGTTGACAAGCGTCGAGGGAACGACGACGTCGGTGAACGCGAGCGACACATAATTGAGCTGTAAAATTGCCGCCGCGTGCCACCGCTGGGAATTAAAGTCTGATGCGTGAGCAGACAATATGCAGATAGTTCGGAATATCTTAACATGCTGCTTCTTCTAAACTAGAAGGGGACAAAAATGATAAATACGCATCGTCGATTCCTTTAATGTACATATATCTAACCGAGATTAATGTTTGGGGGTTGAACTTGGGGGTAACCACATGATTTGTGTTTCATATTCAAAATTCTTTTATTCTAAAGCAGATTCAAATACATACCTTATTATGAGTCCTCGTATACTCCCAATGTTAGTGCACCCAAGATGGCGTCGTCACTGTGGTATTGTAAGCTGAAGGTGCCCCTGAAGGTGGCGTACTATTAACTACGGACTCTTGTTGCAATTGGGGCATAACTTGATGGTGCCCAGTGAAGTTGAAATCCAAGGTACCCTCCATACGTAACTCATGCTTGATCACTTCGTCAACGTTGCACTCGAAACCACCAGGTAAGGACTCTATGTTGATGTTGAGATCATCAAGGATTTGTTGATTGTTCAGTGCACCCATTAGTTGACCCATCATTGTGGATGGCATTCCTGACACTGGTTGAGGTGTCAAAGGTGGGCTACTGGATGGAGGACGTGGCATTGGCATTCCACGCATGTATTGACTTAAGGGATCTGGTGAAGGTTCAGATTGTGGATAAGATGGGGACATTCCCGTTGGAGACATCGGCTAAAACATATTGTTATCGATGAGAAAACCAAGGCCTGACATTGATCAAACATAATTGTTACCTCCACTTTACATTGCGTATTCATCCCACAGGCGCAATTTTGAATGCGATGGATTGGACACGGAGGAGTTATACCATATGGCGTACTGTTGTGGATGTTGTTAATGTCCCGATGGTTGTAAGAATCGTAACCCGAAGTATATGGCGGTGGCGGTTGTTGAGGTGTCTGACTGTTCATATATCTAAAAGAAACAACCCCGCATAAACAATTGATCCCAGCAAAATTTGCAAAGTTCCCTGAACCGAACCCAAGCGAAGAACACCAAGAACCAAGTTAGTATCACATAATTGCAACCTTCTCCTGCACACGGAAATATTATTTAGGTAAACATGATTGAAAAGTGTCAGGTATTAGAAACAGAACAATCAATCCCAAGTTATTCAACATTGACATTCAAGATGCTGATGATGATGATGATCATGATGAAGGATCAATCAGACAGACAGAATAATGCCGTAAAGTGGCAGAAAGTGCCTGCTCACCCCATATAAGCAGAATCGGCTTGTTGCAGTTTCATGCCCTGTTCCAAAGTACCCGCGAGTTGATCAGGCGAATAGTTGTTTCCACTCAATTCCGAGCCATAGCTGGAATTTTGAAATTGCGATGTGCCCCAATCGGGTTCAATCCCGAGTGCTGGTATAGGCGACAATCGCCCTACTGATGATGCAGTGGACGACGCCCGAGGCCTAAAGTCCGGACTCAATTGAAAGCCCGTGCTATAAATGTAACTCAAATGTTTTCAACAAAATACCTTTGAAGGATTTTGTCTAACAACGCCGCATCTTACCTGTGAATAGGTGAATCTGGGAAGAGATCCAAACCCTCGGAAATTGATGAGCTAGGACTAGGAGTGGCATCGGTCATCCCATTGCGAAGTGATTCGACTTTCTTCTTAACTCTCCCCCGTCGCTTTTCGAATTTACTGGTTTCCATCGAAGCAGCCCTTCTTCGTACGGATTTCCCCGGTTTCGCGTCAGGGTTGATCATCCACCATGAAGATTTGCCTGTGCCTTCGTTTTGCACCCGCATGAAGCGATTGTGTAAGGACAGGTTGTGCCTAATGGAATTCTGCAAAAAAGAGAAAAGCCCATCGTGAATTTCTATATTTATTCATAGTTGGTGCATCATGCAAAGTACCAAGATGATGACTTCCGATGAATTATGAATGGAGGTTTATAGCCCACCTGCGGCCATTAGGTCTTTACTCTTATCCAGAGTGGTGATTTATACCGCGTCGGAGGTCGCTAACGAGACGGGCGCACTCACCCTCCTTGTCTAGGTAGGTGATATATTCGGCGAGGATGCCAGGAGCAGCGGCGCCTCGGCGCCCAATCGAAGAGAGAGATTCAAATCGCGCGAGCTATAAAAAAAGCCGTAACGACCTTCGCCGCCACCGAGACGGGCGACGACTGTGTGTCACACGCCTAAACGTCCTAAACTCGCGCTAAACATCCTCTGCGAAGACAGTTTCAACTCGCAAACTGGAAATTTAGTGCGCCACTAGGCCATATCGACGGCAGTTATGGGGCTGATGGAGATAAAGGAAGGGGTTGTGGCCCAACCAGTTGACCGCTGACCGCGCTCGCCTTTTGTCATCTCGAGCAGCGGAAATGCGTCAGACCGCGGTGGTGCTTGACTCGCTTTATTCTCGCTAGAGGAAACTGGCCAGAAGGCGTCGCGACGCCGCGACCAGGTAGAAACACCGACGCCAACAATATCACCTCATTCTCTCCGTAGATTCGATTTGCATTGAATTAAATAGGAAAACTTTCAACTGATACCAATCAAACTTAAAGTTGTACTTTTATGTCGTCATAACTCAGTTCCACCCCTTCGCCCTATGGAAAGAAAGAGGATGCAAATCTGGAGACGATTCTTTATGTATTGGCTAAGGATTTCTTCTTCTTAGTCATAAAAGCGTAATATGGAGTTGGAAGAGGTGGCGGATATGATTTCAGGAAGCAACGATGCAATAAATGAAAATAGCATGGGTTTGCTCCGTCTGGTACTATTGGCTTTATGTGGTCGGTTCGCCATACAGCAATCAAACTTTATATTAGTATCTGGAAGCGATAAAGTTGCTTTATCAACGCTGTCCCAGGTCTGTCGATGGCATCGTAATGCACGTCAAATTAAAATTCGTTTTATGTTTGTGCCAAAAAAAAAAAATTGCATGCACCTACGGAAATACTAATTCAATTCATATTTTGATGAAAATTTGGGATTCTAGTTGCCAAAAAAAGTGGACATGTTCTACAATGAAAATAACGTTAAAAACTACCGAAGGATACATTAAAAAATTCGATTGGGGTTGAAACAGATAACAGAGAAAAAAACTGTTGGAAAAACCTGGCGGGCATGGCGATATACACAGGATAATTGAATTTCTGGAAATAAAACAATCTATTGTGAGTTAGTTAAACCTACGGCGTATTTTTTAATATTTTGAAAAGGACCAACTTTTTTGTAAGGATAAAATCATTTACAGCTGGTTTAAACCAGTTTCGGCAATACCAATAAAGATCAAAATAATTTCGTTTATTACTTCCACATTCAGGGAGTCACATGAAGAGATTAAGGGTTGCTCTCGACTTAAAACTCCAAAAGCTAATCGCTACGTTGTCTAATTCATATAAACTCTTTCAAGTGGGTGACTGACTTTTCCATGGAGTATCTAATAAAATCCACGCGTTGACTGACGACATAAATACTTTATGAGACGAGGGCTTTTTATTAGCAAGGTAACAAAGGTAACTAAGGCACAGGCAAATGCGGCGTTCAATTCAGTCGCGCACGAATGACATGAAACACTAAATACTAAATAGTTGATGCTTGAAGATACGATGACGACAATTTTATAAAGTCGGGAGGTCTTCATCCACATACAAGGAACAATTTCAAAGTAATTGCCCGAGAGTCGAACTGCAACGACGAATTATTCACGCGACCTTTTGATGTCGTTTCGTTATCATGAAATAAAACGCCGCGAAGCAGCGTAATCTGAAGATACTTAACATAGACGGGTGGAGTGAGGGGTAGATTAAATAAGAAAATGTCTTCTATCCATATTACAATCAAGTTGGAAAGAAACTTGATGTAAATATAAATACTCCTGGAGGTAGGTATTCGGGACGTTGAATGATGAAAAAAATGCTTATACACTGGGAAGTTTTTCTGTATGCTTGTGACAGGACAAAGTTGTTATCTTGATTCAAGGATGGGAATGGGGATGGAAATTTGTCACGTAATCGGTCACCTGTAATCTACATAAGTATTCTCCCACAATGAATTCTAATTCGACTTGGATTTATCTATAATTCAAGATGTTTTCATTGAAGGGTGGATTTTATAAACTTGTCTTTCTGGCATTAAAATTACAAGAAGCTAATGGGTAATTTTTTTTTTTGTTATTTGGGAAATGGTTTAGATTTCAATGAAAAAATTGTTTCTGACCTTGTAATGTCATAGCAATAAGGGGAAAAATTATATAATATTTAGAGATAAAAATTGTGATATCATCCAGACAAGAAAATTGAAGAGCTGCTTGTCAAATTCGAATATGTCTAAATTACAAAAGGAATTAGTCATGCAAACGTGGCTTTTAATTAGAGGGTATTATTAAATGTAACAGCAAGTAAGCGATAATAGTCAGCTAGTTAGACAAGGTAGTTTGTAATAGCCATAGGTAATAGATGGATAGTACGTGTGTGATAAAAGTTGGCATGTATAGCGTCGCAATTTCGCTCCAATTTCTGCATTGAGTAGCCACATGGCAGCACATCGAGTGCGAGTAGTAATGTAATATGTGCGGTTGTCTGCGCTCCTGGGCAATTCCATAATGACAATACGGCTTTGGGATAATAGGATTAATCCATTAGATTGATAATAGGTGGTTGTTTAGATGCGAGGAGAGCGTTCGCACACCGATACATAATACGATTATTTGAATGTGGGCTCGGTTCTTTTCTCTACACGTCGCACAATGCCACAAGGTCTGGTTTCAAATCTCCTCGAGTGCACACATCCTTCAAACTATGATACTCCGATACTCCTTCGATTTACAACAATGTAAAATGACTAATAAATCTTTTCATTTCATTAAGGATTTTAAACTGAAACTGGCAACTTTTCTTTTTCAGTTGTCTTCCTTGTTCGCAAATAAAACAAAAATAGAAAAGAAAAGCAGTGGAAAGCGACTTTTAGGAGGTTGAGACACATCCGATAACGCACCATTTAACCGAATATTATACATTTATGCGAGTGGATTTTTTACAAACCGCATGATTTATGTAGCAAGCAAAGGGAGGACGAACTATGTGACGACGACGTCCTCGAAATTGTAAATTATGACGGCGCTGCGTACGCGTGCTCGGAAGCCGTTTATTCGTGAAACGGCTGCGTAATTATTTCGAAATTATTAATGTCGATGCTAATACTCTACGAACGATGGCTCCACAAGAATGAAAAATGTCTTGCTGTCCGCTGCAATTCGATCCATGTGTCTTGTGTTATTTGTGTCTACATGTCGATAATCGCGATGGGTTTATAGCTTACCTCGTAAAACTTAAAAACCTGTATGTCAAAAAAAAAACGGAGGATTACAGTCTTCCTGGCAGAGGGTCGTAAAACGTCCTTTGGAAATTGATAACTTGTTTTATTCGATTTGAAAAATTTGACTGGGTTGTTTAAAATTTTTTGATATTTTAGAAGTTTTTATCATTTTTAATGGAAATTTTAAAAATTGCATTTTTGGATGATAATTAGTTCAGGGGTAAAAGTCTGGAATTTTATTTTGCAGAAAAACGAAAGACGTTTATTAATGGGCCGGGAGCGATTGAATATTGGAGGAGAGTCAAAAATTGGCAGTATGTACAAAATTACAGCAAAAACTTTAAAAAATTGAATTAAAATTTATAGGCCCTCAGACATGTCTAGTGGAAAATCCGAAATATTTGAATTACTTTTTGTTTACAGTCCAAATTATTGAGATTGCATTGTAGTCAGTATCACATTCTAAAGGCTTTAACTTATGTACGGCCCGTCGAGCATCACGGTGTAATTGAGTTCAATTAGAAGGGTTAACTAGTGAAAAGTTTAATTGACGATATGTACGCTTATACATGAATCTCTTCAGAAATTTAAAGTTGTTCCAAATTCAGATGAAAATTCCCAAAAGACATCTCAAGTTAAATCAGAAAATAAAAATTTATTTAAAAATTTCTATTTCTTATGCATCAACCGACTGAAACTTTAAATTTATTTAATTAATTAATTTAATTAAATAATTTAGTGTAAGAACCTGTAGAATCATAAATGCATCAAGTGTTCTAATTGTCCCAATAAAAAAAGAACTAAAAGAACGTTGCACTCGTTGAGGTACCACTGTTTTAAATGATTCAATTCGGTTCGAAAGACCACGGCAAGCATTACCAGATATAGGATAGAAAAAAAAAGAATTGAAACGAATCTGAAGGCATACACGCATGCTCATCGAGTAATTAATTAATTGCGCTTTGCCACGCCGAACCTCCCAGTCGTGCGCAACATTTAAGCGGTCGGTAAGTGGCTCAAATTATAAGTAAGAATTCAAGCTCGAGATTGATGAATAATTCATTAACGTTTTTGACGTTTTGGCGTCACGTCGTAAGGAGCCGTCGCGCGCGGGGGGTTGTGATTAATTTCCAACGCGAATGTCGGGATTAAAAGATCAAGCCGAGCAGTCAGGGGCAGGCGCCGCCGGGGCGCACCTACGTGAGTTGTTGCCGGCGCTGCCGCCGAAAGCGTGTGTGTAAGTGTGTTGGGCGACGGCGTCGCACCTTTTTGGCATGTGTGGATCTGCGGGCGCCAACCCGAGCATCTCACTACACTTTAGGTGCTCTCTCGCCGCCGCCTCCGCGTTCTCAGCCGTTCTACTTGCCGCCCGCATACGCGCGACGTTTTGTATCTATCAATCCTTTGGAATTTATCGCAGCTTTTTCTGTTGTTACCACCACCGCCGCGCCGCCTCTTGCATATAAAGATTCTACCTAGATACCTACTTCTTCGGAAGTTGCCAAAGATCGGAAGGATGGGGATGGGGTTGAACCAGAAATGGAGTTTTTATGCCGCCCTCATGATTTACATTCGTTGTTGCTTAAGTTACAAGATGGGTTATCTCGAAAAATGTATTGAACTAGTTTGCGAAGTCAATTATGTGTTTGAACTTCTTTGTTCTACGAGGTATACAATTTGGCAAAAGAAGAATTTGGCGAAATGTGACCAATTATAGATAAAAGTCGTAATAAAATATATTTATACGTGGCGAAAGAAGAACGCGAGCATATAACTAATAAAATACGAGAATAAGGAGATGAAATTCAACTCCAATATTTCTGCTACTCCCTACACAACGCACAACTACCCTGGCTAAATTACACCCAGAGAAAAGTCTACTACTCTATAGAAAGCAATAGTACCATCCATGTCTGCCATTCTTTCTTCTTTCATTCTGGAAGATGGAACGAAATCTAGTGGTTTATGTATAGTTGTACAATACAACCAGCGACTACTACAAGATCTAGTGCATGAGACTGAATTAATTCCTAGATTCCCTTTCCTTTTCCTCCCCTAGTTTTTCCCTACTACGCATTTTAGCATACTGAACACAAAACGCGATGACGTAACATTCTCCCAAAGACAGGCTCAAAGAACAGTTTTTCAAGAAGCAAGCAAATTCGCATCTTCAAAGGTTTCAAGATCCTGCTGACTTTAAGAGCCACCAACCAACATCTTACTTATTAGAGCCATTAGGAATTAATTGCGGCATCGTAAAAATAATGCAACTATAAAAAGCCTCTCGGATGCTGAGATAGCCATCATTTATATCGCTTTAATCTTTGATCGTTAATCGTTAACATACACACATCGTTTCATCCCCCGTGATCATCATTCAAACATCATATTCTCATTACTTTTTAATTTTTCTTTCTGTCTAAAGGAAAGTTCAAAAAATTTAACATATCCCAATTTGTTTCTCCTTTGAAACTTTTTTAAATTGATTTTAGTTATAAGGGTAGTAAATAAGAAAAACGAATACGAACAAAGAATGCGTAGTCATTGAGGGTTCGTTGTCAAGAGAAGTGTATGAGCGATGAGGTCAGAGAAACGACACTTGACAGTCGCGAAGGGACGACATCCTCGAAGCGAACCGCACCCCCAACATTAACCAACCCATTAATGTAACGACGATCAATTACTACTCACGGTGGTCGAACGATGACATCGTCATCAGTCTATCATTACAATTTACTATTTCTCTGAATAAATTCGATACAAATGAAAAGGTTTTACTTTCAACTTCAAACTTTGAAAATTTACCTGAGCTGAGTAACACCCCTAAAGGGTTTTGCGGTAATC
>JASKGN010016853.1:0-22237 GCA_030556245.1 Falagria sp. GC000072 | reverse complement strand
TTTAGATGATACATATATGTTATATACCATTTGTTATGTATCTGAGAAATTGCTCAGAGATGTATCTGCTATGTAACAAAGTTATATAACAATGTTATTTCGGTGATACATATATGTTATGTATCAACTATATGTGTGCTTACTGGGATAGCTACATATATATTTTAATGTTTCAATTAAACCAGCAGTCAACATCAAAGATCAAAGTTTTAATCCTGAGGCAAAACTAAATGTGATTTAATATCCTTCTATATAATTCACTTTGTACATACAGATTAAATAATAGCATTTAATTCTTTGAAATCAATCTGTTAATTTATTTTGGTATTAATACATCCTTTAATTATGATCTTAATAAATCGCATTAAAGATTAAAGAATGCCGTCTGGTACATGTATCCATTCCTCATGTCAATATTGCTTTGTTTTTGTTTTGTTTAATAGTGGTTGATATAATTCACGATTTTTACACGACATATAAAACTGCAAGCGAACCTGTTTCTAGACTCAATGCGTGCGTGAAAAAAGTTTTTAGCTTGGATCATAATCCAATGAAATAAAAATCGAGAGCTTCATAATCAAAGCTTTTATCTACGCACTAAATTTTTTTTCAGCCAAATCAACTTACTATAAGTTGAAACCACCTGCTATCAAGCATTCCAAAAAGAAATTCGCAAATTTTCCATGAGTCATCGGAATCTGCGTTCAACGCCTCTTACATCTTATGTTATTGCTTCCTCTTTCGAAGGACCACGAAACAAGCGACACTGAAATATGCGCCAGCATACCAAGAGCGAATGAACCCTTGACCAAAACGCCCAAAATAAAAAGTTCGATAAAAGTACATTGGAGGTCGGACGTATATCCAAAGCCGAAAATTGCACTTCATTGACGTAATCTCTTTGCAGTGTTGTTCACGTGCATGAGTTACGGCATAGTCAGTTAGTTTTAATGCTGAATGCATGTAGTTGTGGAGATTGGATAGGATGTAGGGAGGACCAATGTTAAAAGAATCCACTTTCGGACGAACATGACGCTCAACATTAAAAAGTCTGTGAAGTACTTGATTAATCGGATGTGTTTGCAGGCAATTAATTCTTTTTATTTGTAGCTTTTGCTTTTGGTCATGGTTAAGGTGTTTGTTGGTAGGAAACTGAAATGCATGGTCATTATTACTTAAGCACTTGGGAGTCAAAAAGAGAAAAACAGAAAAAGGAGGTGTAATAATGTGCAAATATTGGGCATACCGTTATAATACATTTATAAATGTGGAATTTCACATATGTCCTTTAAGTATAGCTTGTTTTATTTTTGGTTTTTGCGTACGCAAAATTTGTGTACATATTTCGATGGGTGTTTTTTTACAGTTACGCTTTATAATAACATTTTACTAAATTAACAAAGTCTTTGAAGACATAGATGGATGATAAATAAATTGTGTCAATAACAAGTTACACTAATTTGTATGAATCCATTTGTGACATTGTGTGGTCCTAAAATTTTGATTTTGAGTAAATAAAAAACATTTTCATACCCTGTTCATAATATATTCTTTTTAAGACTTTTTTTTTGTTTGATTTAATATGTTTATACCCATAAGCAATTCATTCCACTTAAATTGTTGAAAATTAAAATTACATTTGTACACTAATATTAAAATATCGGTTCTCAAAATTTAACAACTTTAATAACATCAATAATCATTGTTACATATTTATAATTAGATGATAATTTATTCTTTGTTTTTTTGCCCTCAGGGCATTAATACCGATACTTATGTTATAGTGTAATTTATATTTTGACAAACGATGTCGATTTCCCTCCTAAATTAAAGATTCATAGCTTTAGCATAAAAAAATAATTCATACCTTAGAATTTTATGCAAATTTAATTGGAAGCTGTAGACTCTTTATTAAATCGCTTATTTCTACACTACTTTAATTACACACTCTAAGCGTTTGTAAAATGAATATTTATTACTCAATGCGTAGATACAAAACTATTTATCTCATTAATTAAATAAGGGCAAGATGTTTTAAATTGAAATAGATTTTTGCATTGAAACATGCACACCAGTGATTCTTTAAAGGTGCAACTAATTAAATTATGAAAATGTCGAAAGTAAATTAAATTCTTCTTAGGACTTCTACAAGGTTTTTATGATTATGTTTATTTATATTTATAGTTGCTCATGCTTATACATTATTCATAAAATGCGTTTAATTTATCATACAACACAGATAGGGAGTTAAAACATGATTTTAGATAGGAGCAAGTGCAGCTTAAGTGAGATCTAGATTAAACGTTGATTCGCAGTAATATTTCCATGCATTTATACAGTATATGCACACTAGAAATACCAGCAGTGGTGATCACCATAGACTATCTCACCTGGAAGTCCATGGTTCCAATCCTACTATTTTATTTAACTTTTTTAATTAAGATCGTTTTAGATGCTGTTACAACTTGTGGTTTTGTGGTGAAAATTCCTCGAATAAAGCTTTAGCCAGTCAGAAGATATCTTATGTTGTGGTTGGGCCGGTAGCAATAAACAATTTTGAAACATTACCAAAATTTGCAAAATGTATAAGTTTTAATTTATATTTTTGCAGAAAAATATTTATGTGCTAGAATTCGAATCCTGTTACCCACAAGAAATCGCATTGTAGTTGGGAACTTTGATCACTGTACTTAATCCCGCCGAGTTTTTAGCAGCTGGTATAAATGCATTGGTTGTAACGTGATTCTTGACCTATCTTAAGCAATAATAAAATGCTTACCCGGTTCATAAAATAATCTTCTTTTTGTATTTTACTGCAAACTAAACGACTACAGATTTTAATATTCATAATTTATAAGTAAAAATCCTGAATCAGTAATTAAATACAACAAAACTAAAAGGCAAATAATTGTACAGGATCAAATTAAAATAAATTACAAATACATGAGAACTGAACTCTTGTCCAAAAAATGTCAAGTGCTTCTTCTGATAACTACTTCACTGGAGTTGATGAAGCTCCTGCGAGCTTTCTTAACGGAGTAGCATCTGCACACCATCAACATCATCGCTTCGTTTGAGCTTTAAGTCCCGTGGTAGTATGTGACCATGATGCAGCAAATTTGGGAATTTCCAAACAAATAGCAATTGATGACTTCTTCTTCAAGTACACAATCAATATTGTAAAAATGTAAAGCTCCCAAGCGTGCCTTCAACAATTATTCATAGCAAAATCTGTTACGTGAATTCTGCAGCAACCACGACCTGAAATAAGCATTTTTACAAATAAATATCGTATTAATATTAATGTAATGTCAAAAGAAACTGACCAAATCTCATAAAAAAAAACTACCGTTGCATGCATCCTATATCCCAATTTTCCTGCATGGAATAACCCGTGCATTTTATGTGTGTGGTAGTGTATATACACTGCAAGAATAATCCTGCAATGCCGCAATTGCAACGAGTTCGGGGAACTGCAGGCAAGGTCGGCCTGCAAGCGTCGCCTTTACGCCCAACTTCAAGTAGCCAACGCGTGGGTCACGATTGCGATCCGGTTATTCAACCAAAAGGTAACGAGACAACATACTGAATCGTCAATATTGTCGATCACAAATCGTAACAATGCGTTTGTTATCATTTGGTTGGTACTTAATGATGTTGCCAGTTGCGAGTGTGTTGTTTGAGTCACGCAGGTTTATTAGGGCATTTGGGGCTGGAAACGACTTGCAAATGTGTCTTGATGTTTGAATGTTAATAACGATAATGGCTACTTTTCGGCATGAATCGAATGAAATGAAACACAAATTTGATTTGTATTATGTGCAGAAGTAATTTTATTTTATTCATTATTCATCACTCATAGCATTCATTCAAATTTATATATCTCATTATCTCATTATCATTTGCATGTAAGAACGATTTCTTTGTTTTTCTTTCAACATAATTATCACCACCGTAAATGTATATAATTATGTATTATTTATGTATGTTTAAGGCTTGGTCTTAGGAGTATATACGCATATACTTATAAATCTGTATATTATATATATATCATATATATGTTATGAATATATGTTATATATATAGAACATAAGATGCTCTTGTCAATTATATGTTAAAGTAGATTAATTACTTTGAAGCCAGTCGCGTGAGTATTAATTCGACTTTGCTACAATGGCATCAAATAGCATCCGATTTGAGATGACAACAAGATGACAAGTTTCGACAAGATTGCTTTGCTCCGTGTATGCATCGTTCTTGTTTCATATTATCATTATTAGTTATTTGTATGATGATTTTTAAACTTCCATAATCTCAGTCCAAAAAGTAAATTACAAATATTCAATAATGAATTATAATCAGATAACCATTTACAAATAAACATTTTCGATTTGCATTTTGTTCTCATCAATTTGTTCATCGATATTTATGAATAGTTATTATATGTCTTAACAAACGTCATTATTTTGTATATAGTATTATAGTTATAATCGTCATCATAACAGAAATCATTATAATATGTAAATATTACACGTCTAGTCCTGCGGTATCCCAATTGATATCAAATAATAGATTCCCAACAATAAAAATATCAAAATAAAAGGTCCTTTACTTGCTTTCGTTCGCTGTATTTCATAAGTAATAATATCCATAACAATAAGAATAACAACAAAAGAGTTTCTTGTTACGTTTGCATTTTTTACGTTATTTTACATACTTGTTTGTTCGATTGCAATAGATTTACAATATTTCTTTTATTTTTATGAAGTTCTTACATGATTACGGTTAAAAATTTAAAGTTTTCGAAATGTTTCAGAGTGTCAGAGGGTGGGTGGAGAGGTTTGAGAGGGTGTAGCATATGAGACACGGCAACATTTCGGGTATCGAGCATGACATACAGAAAAAGTTTACACAATCGTCAAATGCACCTGGTTACAATGTTCCTTCAATTCTAAAAAAACGCCGAGTCGCTTGCTTGCGCCATTTAAATTGTTACAATGTTTGCTTTAGTTTTGTATTGAAAGTTTAGTTTTCGTTAACAATCTCCATGTGTTCAGTATGCGCTCGTTTTCTTATCAAATCCTAACTTGATTACATGTCAATCTACCATTTATATTTTCATCCAGGATTTTTCGAAACAAATCAATTCTTCGATTTCTCAAACTTCTTTCTATCATTGTACATCACAATCTTACAGTTATTTCCATTTCCATTTCCTCGTAATCGTCGTCTTATGACTTGTATTAATTTAATCATAATTAACGTTTAATTAATTAAGTATTTGTTTTTTAATTAAGTAAGTAATAATTAATATATGTATAATAATTAAGTACAGATATCGTCTTTTTATCACATTGTTTTATATAACAGTTGTTCTGTTTGTTTTGCTTCACTTCTCGGCTTATTCCCGGTCAATTTGATTCGAAATTAGTTTCGTTAGTGTCGTAATTTGGTATTGTTGTTACATGATTAATAACATTTAGCAGTTAGCTCACATTAACCTTGGTTACCAATCGTACACGCACACAATTGTTTATTATTATTATGCATTTTATGTTTCATTTTTAAATTAATTAATAATAATTATTATGTATATAAATGCTTATTATTATTTAATAATTAGTACGTCGATTAAGTGAATAATTGCAAAATTTCGCCAGTGTAATTCCGAATTGGTAGTCTGAGTCCTAGCAGATACTCAGTATCCCACTAGGCGGAGGATCTGCGGACTATGATGGAGAAGTTCAATGAAATTGGGAGAGTCGAGCCAAATGCCTGGCTTCTGTCCACGCTTCAGTCGCCCTTCGCTGAAAGAAATGACAATGATGACGGTCAGCCATCGCGTGGCCGTGTGTCATACCACAGGTTCTTCGCGCATAAAGTTGATGTTTTGAGATGCGCAGAAATCAGCCGTTATTGGTAGGCAGTTGAAGTACGAGCAAAGCCGGCAGTCATAAACAGGGAATACGTAGAAAAGAAGGACGAGGCAGGTGAAGAGGAAGAGCGCGGCGAGGAGGCACACCCAGACCAGTAGAATCTTCTTGTGTCTGTCGTAGCTGCCGAACGAGACAAACGGCATCAATGCATACGAGAGCAGGAATCCGAAAACGAAGCCGAATAGATGTGCGTAGTTGTCCACCCATGGCAGGAGACCAAGTGCGAACAGCGCTAATGTGATGGTAAGAAGCTTGCAGAGAGCTTGGTTCGGATGGCGTAACATTGGCCACGCATTCAGGACCTCCACAATCAGGCAGGCTAACAGTCCGAACTGGGAGCCGGATGGTCCCACCTATAATGCAAACATTATATGACAGTTTCCAAAATTGTTGAATGAAAGGACTTACGTCTGCCCTGTATGGTACGAAAATTGCACTAGCCAAGTTTCCAGCAACGCCGCTGCCTATATAGATTATACCAATACGCAGGCTACCAGTGAGTTTCTCCAGGTCGCGCATTAAGAAATATTGAATAAAGAACGTAATCACCAACTGTAGGACACCAGCGTGTAAGAACAACGAGGTCCACAGGCGGTAAAACTGGTCGGGTATCTCAAAGAAGTAGAATGGTATCATGCCGCATACATCATTCAAACAAGAGACCTAGGAAGAAACAAGATTAGCATTTATGGTAATAGGGAAAACCTAAACAAAATATTATTCTTACTTGAGAACACAAATTGGCTTCCTCATGGAATTTCCCGCGTACGAAATCGCAGTATTCCCGCGTGGTAATGCGACATTGACCATGAATCCCAATACAGCAAGGGTGACCAATCACTTCACAGACCATATGTTCTGCAAGTCGGTCGCGTGTTCCTGGTCCACGTTTCTGAACAGAGGACTGAGTGTTCGTTTTTCGGCAGATGGGCCATTTCGTTATATCATCTGGCCACTCATAAGGATGAACACTTGCAGGAGCGTCGCAAAATCTACACAAAGAATAAATTACGAGTAGTATCATCTGAAGTATTTATTTATATAAGTTTTACTTACTTTGGATCTAAGCCGCATACAGAACCTGATATTCTACCACCGGGTCCGGATTCACCTGCGGACCACTTTTTCCACGTCGAAATTGTTTTCTAAATTACAAATACCAAATTAATTTCATTACGCAAAGTCAAGAAACAAATAGTAAAGAGTAAATTTGTAGAAACCTACCGATGGTCTTAATCCTCGTATCTTTATCAGCAGCGGTCACAAATAACATTTGACATTAAAGTTTGAACGCCAAAAGTTTTTACAAAGGAAATAGCACAGAAAATAAGTTAATAATAATAAGCAACTTACTGAACAATCCGCTTGTGAAGATTGTACACAACCCGAGTCGTCGTTCCGTATGCAGCAAGCTGTCTCCCGTTCCTTCGCTCTTGTTTTCTCAATTTGCTGTATGATTTTGTTATCTACTCGCATACAAGGTGAAAATTTAGCTCCGAGATGTATAAGATCCGCCGCACGTGGCCCAAACCAGAAATTCGCTGGTTCTCTATAATCCACCTGCTGTAATGACAACGATGTAACCAAAACTTGTCCAGAACGCGCTTGCATGTCTAAACCAAATGGACCAATGCCATAACAAATAATAGAAATGACCATCACAAGTATCTGCACAGTCGTGACCCAATAAGTAAACATGGGTCGATAATCTTCCATATCATCTAATTGGGCTTTAACATCTGTGACTACTGATTTGCGTAAAGATCGCCCAAACATCTTTCCTACCCAGCCCATACCATATTGGCGCCGATCAGAATTATCCAATGCTCTATCAAGTACCGCTAGATTTATACGTGTTGCACCCACAGTTGGTCGAGTTTGTTCTGCACGTGCACCATAATGGGCATCGCGTCGCCAACCAACATGACTACCATGAAACTGATGTCTAAGGGGAACTTCCTCAGCTCCTCGATCTAGAGCATCAGGACTACCTGCTGGTGTTACACCACTATGTGGTCGACCAAAGAAACTGCTTTCTTCAGGAGGTAATCTTGCTGGAGGTACATCAGGTGGATAACTTCTAGATGTTTGTGTTGGTCTATCCCTCTGATGATGTCTTGTCAGTGTCTATATAGAAATTGTAGTTTTATTATAAATTCATTTACGAATTCAATTCAACATACCGTAACCACATAAGATAATCCATCCCAGGTCATCCTTGCAACTGAATCTTTACCACGTACTTCGTCCTCTATCCCAGCTGATAAACCACCTGGACCAATAGCTACATTGTCTGGGACATCACTAGGACCAGGAAGAACATCAGGTCTTACATCCATTTGCACCTGACCCATTGAACTTGGCATTGAACGATTGATATCATGAGCAGCAGCTCTATATCGCTTCCTAAGTCGTTCCGGAAGCTCGCTGTCATCTTTTAATGCACTATATGTTCTGTGGATAAATAATAAAATGATAAGAATCATTTATAATTTAATTAAATTTAATTTTCTTTACCTTGTCGCCATTCTTTTTCGTCGTTCAAGCCATCTCCGCTCCTGTGTGCTCATATTCTCTTCACAGACCCCAAAGAACGTTGCAGTTTCCCGTTTGATATAATTCTTGATCATGTCTTTTCTAGATTGTGACCTCATGACTCGATGTCTTTCTCTAGGAATGCGTTCACTTTGGGAGTAATTCAACTGTCTGGTGGGTACCCTATCCACTTGGGGCTGTGAAGTTGGATGATGGGTTGTAGCTGGCATAGACACAGCCCGATGTACAGGCGAGCCCTTTGGGGAAGGTGCTCGCTGTACACCACCTGATGCCTCTTCCATTTGTCCTTGAATATGTTCATTGGAATTGTGCGTTGTGCTGACTGGTGTCTGAACCTTTTGCTGTGATTGCGATTGTGTATGAATCCCTGTCGTTTGTGAGGTCTGATTGCTTGATTGAGAGGTTGTTGGGGCACGCCTAAGAAATAATTCAGATTAAAATTCATTCGGCTTTTGTTTATGAAAATAATTTAATCACTGTTTATTCTAATATACTTTTAGAGCCATTTTACTCTGTACTTTATGCAATAAAATGATATTATCGATATTGGGGCTAACTATATTTGTATGCAAAATAGTACACCCCCTCATTTCTATTTATCGAAAAATCTAATAAGTTTAACCTTGCCAGCGATTGTGTTGTAACGAAAGCTATTTTCTCAAGTGCACGAAATTAAAAATTAATTATTGTTATATTCCAGACACGTATTTAAAATTATGTTGTGCCATGTAGAATTTTTGACCTACACTGTGTCGCTACATGGAGAAAGCGCCTGTTCTGCTAAGTGTATCAGTGCAGGCGGGCGATCAATAATGTAATGACCCACAACCATCCCTTGAAAGTTCTGCAAAGCGGTTAATCGTGGTTCGTGCGTAAATTATGCCCTTCGAGGTATTTTTTATTTCATTGCATTCATTTACGCCTATTCACATTAACCGAGTTACTATTTATTTAGTAATGAGAATATCTTAATAATAGTGGTTGACTTGCCTGCGCCCACGTAAGTAAATTACTTCCATTTCGGAAGTAATACAATTTACTAAATAATTAATTTCAGTATCTTTTGTTTGATGTTTATTTATGTAATTTCATAAAGAACAATGAATCATCATTCATAACTATTAATTATAGCTATCAAAATTGTATCAAAAAATCGAGTGTATGATTAGATAGTACATTTATGATTTAATCGACAAAATGTAAATATTTGTTTGATTTTTTGGGAACATCACAGTATCCGCTTTGAATTTGAAATATATTATGCGCAAACATGTTTAATTGTGTGGCATTAATTCTTCACGCAACATAAAAGATATCGTCTGCTTTCCGCATGGAAACATTGTTCTCCTCATGATTTACTACTACATGCGACAGTTTAAACATTTCAACAAAGGAACTGCATTCAATTGAGTGCGTTTTAAAAATATGGTGCACCTTTTCTCTGTTTATGACCCAAGGCCAGTGTATTTTTCAAAAAAGTAAGTAAACTTTCTTGTTTTATAAGGTATTTAATTTAATCTACTTATTATATTGTTTTAAATAAGAATTACTTACAAATCTTCCAATTCCATATTTATATCACAATTCTGAATTATTTTAAAATGCCTTAACTATATAAAACACAAAACGCAAATGGCACTGTTGTCAAAAAGTTGATTGCACTCCAAATTTCGCAATAAAGAGATAAGTGTTCAATGTTCTATAAGCTATCTCGTTGTAGATAATATAACCACAATACAAACGGCAAGGTTTATTTACATGATGACTAATATAATAAAAATGTTAGTTTTGCACAGGTGCAAAAAACATCTCAGGTGAGTTAGCCCTTCCACCAGCTTAAGAATACAACCGATCAAAGTTGATGACACTTGTTTCAAAAAGCTTATATTATATTATGCTGAGTTAACTAAATGAATCTAACTGAATCTAACCATTGACAAAGATATACTGCTTAGAAAGTACTAATGCTCGGATCTAGATTTATCCGATGAAGCTGATACCTGTTTCATGTTTGGCATAGTTTCTAAAAGCATCACATTTATTTTAGCTCCATTGTGTTCAAACTTTAGTGTTTCATCCTATGCAACCTAACATACAACTTACTTTGTAGTACCATTGTGAGTCCAGGCAAAATTTAGTTTCAAAAGTCTAGCTTTTTTTGCACTCGTGGACAAGTTTAGTACCAAAAGACGCCAAATTTAATAAATATTTCATATAACTGTTCTGTTTATATTATAGTTGTTTCAGACCATTAGAAAGCCATCTTGTTTAGATGATTCTTCCTTTTAACTTCTAAGCCTAATTTACACTGTATTGTGTTCTGCAGTGCAAACTTTGCACAGTTAGTAGTCTTAGTAGAAAACTTAAGTGGGAATAGAGTAACCGCATTATAAATTTTCGCTACTACATACCAAGTATACAAAAGAGTTATCCCACTACTAAATAATAGAAAAAAAGTTAAGAAAAATAAAACTTACCACACTGCAACGGTGAGAGCAGCCTGTTGTTGTTGAGAAACATTTTTGCGACCACAACATGGATCACTGCAGACGGATCCGTCACCAGAACCAATACTCCCACGTGGGGGTGGTGTAGCACTAACGAGACGACCCCCAGACGCACCCATGTATTCAACACTTGGAGAAGCACAAATGCCATGTCGACACTGGCCTGCACCTGTAGTGGCGCTTTTGCGGAGAGCAGAAACGCCGTCCTTATTGCACTGAATCGCCTTCTCCTGGTGCATAGACGGCGTACCGCCGCCCGCTTGGAGGTAGTTTTGGCACTGGATATCCTGTAAGCTGCCATCCTTGCCATGGCTCGTAACCGAGCTGCTGGAACTCGAACCAGGCGATGACTTCGATAATTGATAACCGTCGGGCGGATAACCGCAGCATTTCATGCGACTGGGCGTGCCAACATAGCGACGCGCCGCCGCCTGCTGATACTGCGGATACGGCACTGGTAGGCGGTAATGGAAGGCGAGATCACGCCGCATGTAAGGATCCTGCGTTGGATACTTTTGCGGTGTGCCGGCACCCTGATAGAACTGATGGTAGGCACCATATTCGGCTTGAGGTGGTTGTTGTGGTGGCAGTTGCGGCACATAGCGTTCGACAGGCATGTGTGCGTTAGGTGGTACATAGCGCTCCACATAACGCACGCCGCCCTCCGAGTAGCCGTTTGGAGTTAGGCGATCGCTGGTGTAGTAGCCGCGATGCTGACTATAGTAGCGATCTGGATTTGGCGATGTGGCGGCGTACCGATGCGAAGCGTCTTGATGGTGGTATTTGCGATCCAGCGTTTTCGCATAGCCGTCGGTGGGAGACGGGGAAAGTGGCGGCGGCGGAATGAATCTTGGTTGTTCGGGTTGTTGCGGTGTTGGTGAAGGGAACGGCTGTGAGGGGTAGCAGGCTTCCGGAGAAGGAGGTGTGTTGGTTGGTGACAACGGCGGCGGTGGTATGAAGCGATCGCCGGCAGGCGCTGGCGACGGTGGTTCCATGTAAGGTACTTGAGTAGTGGCAAATTTGAGTTCGGCTTGCTGATGTTGCTGCGAGGAACTGCCATTTCCTCCGCTGGCGAAGCGTTCCGGACAAGGAATAGGAGGAAACCGGTCAGCGAACGACATGTATGGTTCGTGTCTGTTCTGGTGGTGGCTGGCCCCGCTAGACCCTTGTGGATAGCGGGCCGAAGCGACTCGCTCTTTGTTATACTTATAGATCTCGGGAGGTAAAGTCTTTGATCCATGGTGGTGGTACGATTCTTCTCTACGCCGATCACGTTCACGGTCTCGTTCCCTTTCTCGTTCTGGAGGTGCAAACCGGTCCGAGCACATGTTTTGTGTAGATGAGTGTCGGTCTCTGTCCCTTTCTCGGTCCCGATCCCGGTCTCTGTCCCTATCCCTGTCACGGTCTCGCTCGTGGCGGTCATATTTATCAGGTGTGTAGCGATCGGAGGTGCTACTGCTACAGCGTTCCTTCCGATCTTCAGTTGTGGACAGCCCCAGATAACGCTCAGTCGGCGTATTCGTCCTGGAGTAGCGACCCGTGTCGCGCTCCAGCTGCCCTCCGTTGTAGTACCGGTCCAACGAACCCATTCCGCCCAAGTTTCCCACTCCATTGCCAGTACTGCCCCCAGTCGTAGCCAGGTGCTGACTGCCACCTTGATACCTCTCCGAGTATCTCTGGCAGCCGCGGTCAGAATAGTAGTGGATGCGTTCTGAGGAAATAGCCGCTTGTTGCACACCTCCGAGTGGGTATCTCTCGGACGCTCCATGGTAGCGCTCACCAGACGGCAGCCGATCGGAATGCGAACGTTCAGCCGCGAAGCGCGATAATTCCGACGCGAGTAACGTTTTCTCGCCGCTGCTGCCGGCGCCGCCGGAGTTGCCAGCCGATAAAATGGGAGGTGTAGCTGCTGCATAACGCGAATCGCCGCCGCTGCCAGAAGCAGGACAACCAGCCGGACACGCTGCAGCCTGTTGCTGCTGCTGTTGTTGCTGTTGCAGGGTGATTTGTTGTCTCCTTCCATAGTCGTCGTCTGTAGGCATCCTGGTGGCCCCGGGCCCGCTGTCAAGACATCTGCAACATGATTACTTTATTAACTTCCAATTCAAAATTCAATGGAACAAAAGTAAAAGTTTTGGGGGAACAGACTTTTTAGTTCTTTGGGTTAGGTGGTCATCAGCATGGAAAGGTGCCGCGTGGCATAGAAGGAAGGAAGAAAACACTGCTGAAACACGCAAACACACTGAACGCGAAGCATGCTAAGAAAATCGATTTTCACCATTTTGAAGTCCTATTTATCTACTGGTTGTACCGCTACAAGTTTCTCTTGCTACTTTGAGTCATTAATCAAAACCTACAACGAATTTGGAATTAGGAAGAATTGGGGGCACATATGCACTTCAGGGATGACAAGGGATGCAGTTCGTTTATGGAAATGCATAACATTGTTGACGAGTTGATCTTCTGGGTAATGGCGCAGACGTATTACGTTCCTCGATGCATAGAGTCGCGTTATTTTTTTTTGTACTCCGCATGTCACATTCGGTCTGCTATCGTCGGCTGTTCGGGCCGGCGTCACAGTCACACGTTCGGCCTCCGCCGCCGCCACGAGCCGTAGGTTGTTGTCGGCAGCAACGGTAGGCAGAGAGCGCCAGCCAGCAAGCGTATCTGCCGGACTAATCAATAGTCTGGGATGTTCATGTTTTCTACTCTGCATTTCAACTTTCTCTTCGAGACTATTTCAGCGATCTATTTCCTTCCCCTACTTAGAGATATTTGAATATGAAGCAATTAATTTCAATGATGTTTTCGGAATTTTGGGGGAGAAAGTTATTGAATATGTTTGGAATAGGTTTCTGAATAAGCAAATAATTGGGCGTAATTGCAGATTTATTTGTTTTGGCAAATGTGGAGATTTCCTCGCAGGATGTTTCGAAGTCTCAATATTATCCTGCGACGGCGCACGCGGTGGCTGTCGCTAATATATCTACAGATCTCCGTCCCGAATGAGATATTGTATTGTGTAATTGCATTTAGCAAGTACTCACCTGTGCCGGTCGCCGTGGTGATCCGTGATGGCGGCGCCAGGTTAAAAGGGGGGATAGCCCCCCACAACCCCGCCTAAAGCATCCTTATGGAGCGTCTATCTGGAAAACAAATGGGTAGTTCATCAGATCGCTATGAATCTCGGAAATTTATACGAAATCAATGATTTGATGACAAATACATATGCATTCGGATACATATATTTATATGGAATAGCTTTGATGTATTTATATTTTATATACTAGGTTTTATTTGAATATTACTCAATTTATATAAAATTTAATATTTCAATTGCAGTATTGATTTATTATTTTATATTGTAAACTTATATTATTTTATATCAATTTTGCATTCAATTAAAATTTGTATAGCAAAGTTTAATATTAATTGGGATATCAAAAAATCTTTAATTAACTCACCTGTGTGTTTACGTCCAAAAAACGATGTCTTCAACACGAAATTTACGTGTAAATCGCAAAAAATCCACTTCGGGAATTAATAATCCATTCGCTTCATAAACTCGCTTTTAAATTGGGAATTTGCTGTGTTCTGAAAAATCACTTTGGTTACTGACCCATGTCATATTGCTTACTTCTAAATAAGTAGATTAAAGGACTGGTCATTTCTAGCATAATAAAATCATGTCTAGGGAAACTAACATGTGAAAAACGTTTGCAATATGTTTAGCTATGTACATGATTTGCAGAATCATATGTCTTCCGCTTTGAAAACTGTGCTTTGTTTATATTCTATATTTTCTATCACTTATTTCGGCTTTTCTTTATAAATTCTTTATTGCAATGTATGCATTAGTCCTTTATAAAACATTCAAGCAATTCGGCCAATCTTGATAATTCCACATGCATTAATAATGATTTTCATCTAAAAATAAGTCTAGAAAAAACTTGAGAAAACAAAACCAAAAATAAATTTAGTTTTCCAAGTATAGATAAAGGATTGATAAACAACAACAAAACTAGATAACATGCATGAAATTAGATTTTAATATGTTTAGCATTGCAATGATTCAATGTGGTTTCTGCTCTGATAAATTTAGACCTAAATGATTTTCTCTCTTCGAAAATTTGGCAATTGTTGGTAAATGAATTTGTCATAACTTTTGAATATGTTATATTGTTTATTAATCGAATCGAATGGCATTGTGGTGTCATTCGCATCGGTGGTGTTCGGCCCTAATCAATTTTACTCTGCTTTTGCTCCATGAGCGAATTCAGCGCCCCCTCCTCCTATAGCGTCGCGGAAGATAATTACTATTTTCAATCAAAATATGATAAAGCTTTATCATAATTTGTATGGAACTATATTTTAAGAGTTTCCACAATTTTGATCTGGTGCCAAAAAAAAATTTTAATTTAGAATTTTTCAAAAATTTAAATGTCTCCTGAAAAATTTCATATAGCATTGTTTTGGTATATTAAAATTTAATATAAAATTTAAATTATTAAAGAAATTAATTAAATATTCATACATGAATTAGTATCAAGTGTACAAACAGATGATTCAAGTTAACTCAAATTATTAGTTTGCAGAAATAACTAAATTCCCCAATGATTAATTCCTTTTAACAAAATTGCACAAACTAAAAAAATCCATAATAATTCAACTGAACTCAATTGGTAAATTCACAATTGCAACTTGAGATGAAACTTTAAATAGAATAAAATTCAACTCCCCATCAGAATTTCCACCCAAAAATATCAATTCTTGAATAGGAAACAGTAAACAAATATAGTTCCTGCAAGATAATCCCAAACTCGATTGTGCACATCTACAACCTAGATCCATTTGCGACATACGCAGCAGAAGCAAAATGGCGACCTACCTAGCCCGAAAACAGATGCCTCGTGAAGCAAAGCAATATCACCTTGGATCTGATTCCTTTAACACTTCTCACTAAAATTTCCACACGCGTAATGCTCTCGTAATGAGCTATTCCACTTTCAACTTGATTATTGTAATCGTGTGGCCATCACAGGCTGGGTCCTAAAGGACACGGGAGGTCGCGGAAAACACCCTTCGAGTCCGCACCGACCACCAACTTATTCGTCCAACAAATTCCTGACGCGGTCTTCATTCACAAAACAGTTTGAGTATTGTTTTCCACTAATTTCGGCGATTGAGGTGCTCGACGGAACGCACAGGAGCGGCTGCTTTTCCAGAGATCGCTCGAGAGTACACACACGCACGGATCTGTGGGGGCGCAGCGCGCATGCAGAGTACGTGCGCCAGCCGATCGCAAATCCGACGGCGGAGACCGATCGTCTATCGGAGGCGGGTGGTTCTAGTGCGGACGTAAGTCTTCGATTTAGCCGCCAACGAAGACAAAAGCCTGCAAGAGAGACGCCAAAATTGCGCGCACACGCTATTTCCCCATACACCACAGAGCGTTAGTTTTAGCATTGCTTTCGTTTTCTTTGAGGTCTTTCCATTTCAGAATTGAACACGGTACAGAGTATTGAGTATCATATTAATTTGAGTTCCTATCTACAGTAGACTACAATTTTCAAAGTTAGGTGCATAATTTAGCCCTTTCTTGAAATTTTTCAAAGTTTTGTATGGCCAAATTTGTAAAACTTGTAGCAAGGCCTAGTCACCCACATATCCTGGCTCTGTGTCAGTAAAGTTAACAGTAGGTACAAACGCGCACGTCAGGCATGTCTGAGCTTGGGGCGGCACAGCGCGCTCTTCAGGCTCTTTGTACAAGCCGCCTCCAACAGACGAGACGCCTGTACACAATGGACCGAACGTCAATATTTCGCTAGGCCGCGCTTGCGCTTCTGAAGGGGACCACCACCCTTTACGCTTATAACAGTTGTCCTGCTGATGTTTTCAGTCGGTGTTGGCTACTTTGAACTTTCTGACTGATTACATGAAAAGATGCCAGCTGTGAAATTCGTTAGGTTTTCATTTTTTTAAATGTATCTGTTTATTTATAATAGGCCACATGGTTAATGTAAAAGTAAACTTAGTCTAGGATTTTGAATATTGTAGCGTTAGTAATTGATTATATATTGTATGAATAAAAATAAATTAGTAATATAAATTAATTAAAATTATCAACATAATTTATTTGATTATTATCGTAATTATGGATATATTCAAAGCTTAATTATATATGAATCGAGGTCAGGTTTTAGTAAAATTTGCATTTTTTAAATCGCTGTTTATGTAGTAACTACACAAGAAACGCAACGTTAATAAAATTCAATTGCAATTTTTCTGCAAATTTTGCAAAGTGATTTTAATTATTTATATCTACAAACATTTTCTTTAGTACATTAAAATATTGCCAGGTATCAAGTTCCATATGTCTTGAAAAACTTGTTATCATGGATTTAAGAATAAAATTAATTTTATTTCTGTTATTAAATATTTCATTTTGTCAATTGTCAGTTGGAAAAGCTGTAAGCAATGCTGCAAATAATGGTAACTTTTAAAATTATATTTATTTAACTTTATAAACTAGTCACTGTTTATAGAATTTTCGATTTCAGAAAAAGAATGTGATCTACTAATCAAACGTATGAAACGAGAAACAGACCGTGCCTTAGATGACGATGATGCATATATAGAGCAATTAATTAAGAGTACGTTACACAAAGAAAAGCAGAAGTGCATGGAAAAATACCATTTGTTAGAGATGCCTCGACAGCTAGAAGAAGACACTCAAATCAAAGAATTACGCCATGAAGTTGCAAAACTCAAAGATCTTATAAGTGTTGTCAAAGATCAAAGATACATCCTTGATACCCTCGATAATTCTATTCACAACCCTACTAGCAAAGCATTAACTGATGAAGATTCTGAAATTGAGGAAGTGAGGAAGGAATTGACGAAAATGAGGAAGGAACTTCTACATTCTCAACATGAAAATGACAATAGTACTCCCCACATTGACCAATCAAGTAAAATCAGTGCACAATTAACTAAGCAACAAAGTGAAATCAATGATTTGAAGAATTTACTACAAGGCGTGTTGTTGGAATTAAAAGTGTCCAAACCTAAACCGAAATCTATAACTCATGAACAACCAGAAATGTCAACCATGCTAAAAGAATTAAATGCACTACAAAAGAAATTGTCAGCAATTCAAAGCAAATCAAAAAATGGATCAATTGAATCAACTGCTTCAGAAGTTGTTGGATTGCCACAAAATTTAAGAGAATCTTCAAATTCTGATGTTCCATCTAAACTGAATCAAAACCAAAATCCAACAGTAACAAGTCAACGATCTTCTGAATCCAGACTTGCAGAAAGGAAAGCTGATGATGAACTAATGGATTTACTCAATGCGTTAGTGCCCAAAAAGTCTGAATCATCAATTGAAACTCTTCTTAAGTCATTAGATGCTGATAGTTCTGATGATGAATTGGAAAAGCGACTTTTGAACTTAGAAAATCAAATGAAGCACAAGAAAAAACTCCAGTTTGAAAAGAAATTGAAGAGTTTGGAAAAACAATTATCTGGTGCTGAAAGTAAATCTGATGATCTAGATCTTTCCAGTACAGATGAATTAAAGAAAGTCTTGATTAAAATGATTTTGAAGAAGAATAAAGAAGCACAAAGTAAAAGTCTTGGCGATGATACAATTTTAGAAGAGTTGAAAGAGTTGCAAAAAAGCATTAAAACCATGAGTACAGATGATGATGATTTATTCGATAATTTGGAAGAAAAGAATGGGCAATTGGATGTAACAATTGATAAACTTATAAATGCTGGTGGGAATGGAGGTGGGGGAAATAAAAGAAGGAAATTATCTGCTGCACAAATTCAAGCATTGAGGAGACGCCTTATGGCAATGAAAAATGGTAACAGTGATGGTTTTGGATCCAATAACGATGTTTTTGATTCTGGACATTATTCCAATGGGAATGGCAATGGAGACAATTTTGATATTGGTCATGGGAATGATTATGGACCACATTGGCATATTATGCCAAACGGAAATGGATATGATATGAGTGGATCTTATGGCCATAGTGATTTCCCCTCTGGATATGGGCAATCATCATATGGATCTTATAATGGTAAGGGTTACTTTCACCAGGGTCAAGGCCAAAGTTATAGTGGTTATGATAATGGTGGTGGTGTTCCGTATGCTGGATATTCTGGTCCAATTCCTACCAATCAATTTGGAACTCCCTTATATTCTGGATATCAGCCTATCTCAAACGGATATCCGATTTATCCCAACACTTTACATCCTTATAGTAGTGGATCTAGTTATGGACCAGGGAAGTATCTTAACTACCCTAAAGGATACTCTAATATGTACAGTTCTCCTAGTGCAATTAATACAAATGTACAGGGTTATGGAGCAAATAATGGGATTATAAACACACCAGGAAATTACCAGTTTTTTCCAACAGCGCATGAAGGTCCTGAAAATAATTACAACCCGCAATCAAATGCTGGAACGACAAATTCTGTGCAATCTTATTCAAATCAACCACAACCTAATGCAATTGGCTCATCGTCAGTTGGAGATTTAAAACATCAAATCTATGATCTTCAAGGTGTTATCAATACTTTCAATAAACCTGAATATCTTCAAAAACCAGAAGACAAAGAAACTGTTTATAATCTAAACAAACAAATCAATGAATTAAAAGGAGTCGTTAGTAATTTACAGGAACCTACTTATGACCATAATTCTCCTCACATTAATGGTGATAATGGAGCAGGAAATTATGCCATAGAACACGACAATTATACACCGCCTGTAAATATACCAAATGATCATCCAATTTATACACCGGGACCACCTGCCCCACCATCTTCTCAACAAAACCCAAATTCAGGACCACCTGCTTATCCTCCTGAAACCCCACATGCTAGAAGTTTTATGGAAGAAACATACAGGAAAAAGAGGTCAATTACAAACCGGAACGAAGAAGCTCTTCACACTCTAGCACTGCTTATTGGCAATGCACTTAATCTAGGGATAGATGAGGATTCTGAAGAAAGAACTCCAACTCCACCAGCCTTTCAAGAGATCAATGAAAAACTTGCAGACGTAAGAAAACAGTTAGGTACGCAGAAATTCATTTTGAATTTTGGATAACAGACTTTAAAATTTTAGGGAATTTTCGACAACAACATCTCCAAGGACCAACAGTACCATTGTTGAAACCAGCACTGAGGGAGGATCGAGTACCATCATTTATGAAGATACCACTACCACAAAGAAGAAATAATGATGATTATGGAGAGTCTTATAATAACTACTACGATTCATACAATAAAGACAAAGATATTGTGAAAAAGGATAAAAAGGCCGATATTTTTGATAAAATTTTTGACAAAATTATTGACAAAGTTATTGATAAAATTAAAAAGATTTTTCCTAAACTTATAGAAGTGATTTTCGGCAAATTAGAATACACATCTTATGATAATGATTATGGTAGTTATGGTAAAGGATACGGTGGTGGAAATGAATTAATAGAAACTTTTCATAGTATGGGACTCTCAGGCATATTGCCTTTAATTATTACTAAAATACTTTCAAAGATCCAATACGTTTTCTACTACTTGCAAAAGAACAAATTTTTTAAGACTTTTTTGGTACCTGCTGTTATGGTGCTTCTTGCTGCTGGTGCTATTATATTCCTCGTGTGGTGGTTGCAACCAAATGATGATTATAATTATAAAGAAATCTCATATGATAATGGCCAGCAAGATTATAGTTACAACACAATGTATAGGAATAGCCAGCAGCAAGAAGTAGCTTTACATCCCATGCCTAATGAAAAGACATTTGATTTTAGACCAAAATCGTATCCGTATTACAAGTCTGATAAGCAACCAGTAAGTCAATCAAAATTCTATAATCCTCAACATTTTAAAGACTATTATAAACACACTTTTGTATATTAATATATTCATTAACGTTAATAACTTAAATAAACAATGCTAAAGTTTTGATGTTAAATAAATCAAGCATTGCCAATAAATAAATAAAAAAGCAAACATTTGTAAAGGATATATTTATTGTAAAAAATTTAGATAAAATTCAAAATAAAAATCTGGATATATTTATGTAAATATGTACATAAATTAGACATTTCCGACGAATAAAAATTCGTTGGATGGATTCATCGACAAATCAAAAGGAGCTGGAGGTGGATTGATAAAGTAACGATATTTATATAAAAGCGAAACCAAAAGAACTCCAATCATCAGGAGCATTATACCCATGATAATAAGTAAACTAGCATGGGTTTTAGAAGATTCATGCATGAAGCCGCGTACCCCTATCACGATAAACACAAATCTGCAAAAATAATTACATTTTTTTAAATCATGGATATAATTATATAAATGTAGGGTATACCCTGTAAGGAACGCAGCACAAGTTAACATCAAGTAATATACAACAGGCAGAATCTTCTTTAGTAGCAGGACAACACCGTTACATTTCTTGCGAGTAGCTTTGACGAAAGTAGCAAGGACTTGTCGGGGAACACATCCCTGATCAGATGATTCAGTCTCTGGAGTAAAAGTTGTTGGCTGGTAAACACCACTGTTGAAAGACATCTTGTAAATTCGTATTAGTAAATAAAAAAATGTATATTTGAAGAAATAAAATTGAATAATGTACAAGGTATAAATAGTAAATGACTGACATTGACAATATTGCCTTTATTAGTCAACAGTTATTCAATTATTTATAAAAATGATTTAGGCAAGTTAAATGCAATTCAAAATACCTAGGAAGTTAGAGTTCATTCATTTTTCAAACAGTAGGCTTGAAGATATTATTGATAAGAATACTATTATTTATGGCTTAGGTGTTTTCTTATTCTTTACACATATTATATATGAGTTTCTTATATATCTAGGTGTTTAAAATTGATATAAACTAAATTAATATTTACTAGTCGCGGTTTAGGCCGTGTACGTGTGCAAGTGCTCTTACTAACCCATGCAAATTTCGCACCTCGCGACTGTATAGCAAAGTATATTCGCAGTTCGCGGTGGGCAAGTGAACAATGTGCTACATATTCATTTTTCGCGTTAGTAACTTGCAATTTTTATCGTGAATTATACATCTAAAGGTGGCCATACACTATCGCTCCAATCGGATGTCATCCATTTGGACGACATCCAAATGGATGACAACCAAAATGCTAGCACATACACCACCAATCCAATCATCCACATTGAAAA
>JASKGN010016825.1:0-16205 GCA_030556245.1 Falagria sp. GC000072 | reverse complement strand
TTTTTTTATCTGAATCAATTTTTATAAAATTAGTACATTTGAGAAATTTTATCTTTTCTTTACATAATATACATCAATTATATATCAGATATTTATCGCCTTGGTACAAACTTTATAAGTAATTAATTAAATGCTAGCCGGAACAGAAGTCTATACACATACAATAATATATAAATAGTTCTTTTTAAAATAGAATTAATTAAATCTAAAAATTTAATTGTTATTTGAACATATCGCATAACATTGAGGAAAATCCAATAAGTACGCGCAAGTAAGACAAATAAGCTAGTCAACGTGCACTGTCACTTATAATTATAATATTACATAACTAGGTTTATATAAATTCTATATGATAATCAAAGTTAATAATCTCTTAATATATACATATTTACAATTTGATTTTCTTAACTTCTAGCATCACTATAAATAAATTTTCTGTTACCCAATCGGATGGTAGGCAAGGAACTAAAACCTACATGGATTAAAGTTTTTTGCCAAGCATCAATCTATGAAAACAGTTACATGTTAATTACTGATTGATATCTATGTGTATTATAGAACTTCTGTGAAAATAATAAACTACAATAGTTTACATAAATCAGGAACAAATTATAAATAAATACGAAACATAAAATACTATAAAAAATGAAACAAAATATTTACACAATCATCACATTCAACATTAATAATGATTGCCATACATTTGAAAGTTAAATAATTAGCGTTTATTCATTTTTGTGGCTCAAGTGAAACATACGATTTAGTATCGTAAGGAAATGACAATAATGAATAAACGTTGAAATATATTTTAGAAATAGATTCGCTAACAAAAGGCGAAATGGAAAACAAACTCAAGTATTAAATAATATCACACTAAATAGACAAACTGATCGATTGTTTGTGACGCTGCGAATTCACCTCGTCAATAAATACATTTAAATTTTCGTCAATAATTATTGTTTACATCACGAGATCATAAATAGCATACATGCTTTCAGCTATCACTTTCCTCATTCGTTTTTGCGCAGGTATCAACGAGCATTTTGCAAATGCAACGTTGGCGTGCAGGCATTTGCATACTATAATAGTTTATTACTAGATATTTCGTTTTCTATATTTATTACACTGGCCCAGCGGCAAATGCAAATTGGATGCGAATCATACGAGCACTGTGAGCACATCCGTACTCGCACTGCCGGAGCCATTCTGTTGAGATGTCCGTGGCTTGTTTACATTAATAACACTTTTACTAAAATCCTTATGGCCAGAAGAGTCATCAAATGCCGCCGTGTTTTTCCTCACGTCAGGGTTCTGTGCTTTATATAACATGATCTGGCTACTACGATGTGCTGGTTTGAGGCCATCGTGGAAGGCAATGTCGTTAATCTTTAACGAGTGCTCTGAACTGGTACCAGGAGCAACGAGCATTCCTTTCCTTGATCCTGGGCATTCAGATTCGGAGATCATCTCTAGCATTTCGCTGGATGACTCGTGGGGTAAAAGAGAAGATAATGGCCGTACCACGCTAACTTTTGGCATATCCAGACCACATCCTGCAACTGTATTAATGCTGGCAAGGCTTCCCACGTCGTCCTTCAGAGGGTTGGCATATCGTCGAAGATTCTCTTCATTCTGTAGGTTATTCTTCTCGTCTTCGTGATTCCTATGGCAAGTTTCTGACGACGGAGAGAGATTCATTCCACTTAGTCCTAAATTTCGTCGGCGTTGACGCAAGAAGAAAAGTACACATAATCCGGCCGCGAAGATCAAAATTATGAGGAAACATAATAACGTGATTAAGTATTTATTACTGGATGGTTCTTCAGACACTAAGGCAGTTTCAACTTTGACTTCTACAATTGAGGTGAGAGCTAATAATGATGTTTGTTTTCTTGAGATGGCTTCCCCTAAGATACGAATTCCATCGAGAACACCGTCATTACCACTAAGAGTGACTTCGACAGAATCGTTATACCACAACTTTAAGTCGCAAAGAAGAACTAGATCATTAGGAAAATCATTGGCTACTTCATAGTTTGCTAATAGTCGGCGAAGATCGTTGCATAGTCCTTCAACAGTTACTCCATGTGGTAACTTCGTTCGATCGACCAGTAATGTGAGCCTGGCGCAGGAATTACTTAGTACTGCTTGATTAGGCCAACAGGTGTTGGGTGCAGGAAGCGAAGGAGGTTTAACTCTACGCCCACTCTCTAGATCTCGACATTCGCCATATGGATGACAAGGCGGTGTGAGACATGATTCTGTCAGAGGGACGCAAACTTGATTGTTGTTGCAAAGATAATTTGGATTGTTCCGACAGTTGACCAAACCACACCAGATTCTTGTACATTTAACCACGCCATTTATGCACACGCACGTGTTACATTCGTGTTGCCATGTTGAATTATTCTCTAAGAAGTGGTTTTGCCAGTTGCAACTACCCGGAAGTGGCAAATAAGAAATGTCATCGACTGCAAACAGAATTGATTTTTAATATTTAAAGCATAACTTAATTTCATGCAAATATTTCAAATTGTACTATTTTACTTACATTGACATCGCTTTCCTCTTCGACCTGGAGGACATACACATTGAAAATCAGCGATTCCATCCACACAAGTAGCTCCATAGCCGCAAGGATTGGATGCACATTCGTTCACGTTAATGCGACAATCAGGTCCAGTGAAGCCATTTGCACATTGGCACCAAAACCAATTAATGCCATCAATGCATTTCCCGCCGTTATAACATGGTTGAGGATTGCAATCATTAACGTCGTCCTGGCAGTGGTTTCCTTCAAAGCCATCTCGACAAAGGCATTGGTAATAGTCTCCGTTGTTCACACACGTTCCACCATTAAGACAAGGATTGGAACGACAAGCGGTGCGTTTTGATAAATGACAAGTTGTGCCGTCCCATCCAGGTGGACATCGACAGACGAAAGTGCTACCCAAGTCTTGACATGTGCCGCCATTTTTACATGTGGTATGATCACAATGGCTGTCTTTCAATTGGCAAGTTTTGCCTTTCCATCCATTTCGACATTCGCATTGGAAATCGGCTACTTTGTCAATACACGTTCCATTGTTATGACAAGGATTTGCGCTGCATTCGTCTGTGTCTAAAACAATATTTAAATTGTAATAAAATAAGATAATCTGAAATAAAATAAATAATACTTACTTATATTACAGAGGGCACCTTCCCAGCCATCTTTACAAATGCATTGGAAAGCATTCACTTTATCAATGCAAGTACCACCATTCTCACAAGGATTAGCCTTGCAGTCGTTAATATCTGAAATAAAAAAAAGAAAATGAATTCAGGAAATAATACTTTCGAAATTCATACTTTAATGAAGCAATAACTCGTAAGGTGCAAATGACTAAAACTTACTCTCATGACAATATTTTCCGGTGTATCCAGGCTGACAGGAACACCTGTATCCAAGTCCTTGTTGATTGACGCAATGACCGTGTTCACCGCACATATCAACGTCGGAGAGCCTTCCGTTGCTTTGCGATGCACCAAACATACAGTCGAATCCTGCAACAAGAAGGGAAAAACAAGTTCAACAAATGCGTAGAACCCAATGCAATCGTCGGTTTAAGCCGGTAGAGCACACCTGAGCACTCTACCGTTTTCCTGCCAAGGCTCCATTTCAAGAGCAGCGGGAGGCCACTGGACCGCCAGCCGCGTCCAGTCCCCGAGCGAAATTAGCTGTCAACGTTGGCATGCACATGCACCTCTTTCGTTCGGCATGACCGATTACGACCCAACGCTATCACCATGAGGAGATGCGAGCCATGCAGAATGCAACGTGCACTAACAAACAAAAAATTATGGTACTTACCATCGTCGCAAGGCGGATTGTCGCAAGCACTGCGCGGAACACTGCAGTTCTTGCCCTGCCAACGTTCGCTACAATAGCAATAATAGTCGGTCTGGGTGTTAAGACAAGGTGCGTCATTTTCGCATGGGTCGGGGCTGCAATGGTCGTAGTCGTTCTGCAACACACGGTCCCACAGTTCAAACACAATTGGAAAGATTACCGCTGGTCGAAAGTCAACAATAAGCGATAAAATGGGACGAGAGAGATGGGCGCAATGATTGTCCGGCTTGCTGGCCGCGCGAGCCGTGCATCATTATGATGATGAGGCAAACGCGCGCCGCACCGACTCCTTATAAATTGTCCCTGCGGGCTGCGAGTGTAATACACGCGTTTACACAAGCTAAATAAGTGAAGTAAGTGATTCCGTCAGCCCCGGGAAATCGTTAAACACCCATCATTACTGATAATTTTGTTAGTATTAAACTTTTTTTCATTTCGCGCCTTTTTATTAATGAATAAAGAAATTAAATATGAAAATAACTTAATTTAATAACTTACCTCGCATTCATGACCAGTGAATCCAACAGGACATATACACCGGAACCCATTGACTTGATCGACGCATTCGCCACCATTTTGGCAAGGTTTCGATGCGCAGTCATCGATGTCCGTTGCGCAATCGCGCCCTGCAATAATGAATTGCGTTCAAATACGCGCAGTGGGCAAAACAGTATACGCTTCTTTTTACTACTTTATCGCATCATTCACACGTCTTGCGAAGATTTTAATGACACATTCTTATGCGCTGATTGCGCGTTTCGCACGACGTGTTTCGGCAGATGCGATCTCAGAAGCGTATTTCAGTTTAATAGCGCGTTCGCGGAGGCGCATAAAGCCGGAGATAGATCTGGATCAAAGGTCGTAAACTACGACACGGCCTCTATCGCTATATTCTTCGTCGCCTGCCGCGAAAGGCGTGAAATAGCGGTGGAAAAAGTATGCAGTAACCACAACGGTTCCCCAACATACTTTTTGCATTCTGGCATTTGTTTTTAAAGTAGAGTAAAAAAAACTTTACCTGTATATCCAGGTTGACAAGCGCAGTGATAATCGTTCACCAAATCGATGCATGTAGCGCCATGTTGACATTGCCCCACACAATCATTGATGTTCTGATCACATTTATGACCGGTCCAACCAACTCTACACTGACAGTGATAATCTCCGACGTGATTCGTACAGGAAACGGCGTTGATGCATGGTTTCAACAGACATTCGTCTGCGTCTGCACGTTCATGCAAAGCACACAAAAACAAATCACACATTAACACACAAAACACACAGAGAGACAATTAACATGAGACAAACACGAAGAACAAAACCAATCGCAATTCAATCAAGTTCATAGCAAAAAAAAAATGGACCTACCGAATTGACACACGTTGCCTTCCCATGCTGCTGGACAATCGCACCTGAAGGAATTCTCGAGATTGATGCAGGTACCCCCGTTCTGACATGGCGACGAGGCGCATTCATCAATATCTGCACAAAGAAAAGTTTTTTGTTTGATTTCATCGAGTTGATTGAAGATAGACTACCGGACGACAACGTCACTACTTGATGGTTAATTACCATCAGAGTAAAGACTTGAATTTCTTTGTACTTTGTATATAATACAGTAAAGTAAACTGTATCCAGAATCTTTCTCTTTCACCTTTATTCCTTGTTTAAATATCACAAAATTATAAAGGACTTAGCGTCGACTTCAAGAAGTAAAGTCGTTTTGTCCATTCATTCATTTTCCACTGTAATTGTCATTCCAAATGAGGTGCAATTAATTCTGGAGCTTGACAACTCCGTTTGTGTATGTAGATAAACATCGCACTATTAAAAGTCAAGCTAAGCAAGCAAAGCGCACGAAGCCACAACGGCTGCGCATTTTTCTATCAAAATGGAAACAACATATCGAACGCATTGTATCGCTGCAACCCGTGAAAAAGAACTTTCACCTGTTCTTCATCGCGGATATCTATCTGCATTAATGTAGCGCATGAATAAATGCGTGCAAAACGTGCGTTCCTTCTAAAAGCAAAAGTTTAAATAAATTGCGCACACGAATTGGTATATAGTGCGCAGCAACACGCGCAATGTGTTTAAGCCGAAGCTGTCAGAGACTTTAAATAGTGGTGAGTAAGTGCATTACGTGCGCGTGTACGCTGGAAACAGGACAAGATTGTAAGTAAAGAAGAAAAAGCGCAGGGAGAAGTTAAAGAGTTAAAGAGCAAAGAGACAAAACGACGCTTTACAAATAAGTTCGCTGGTTATGCGCCTGTGCTTGCGTGTGGCATTAGTAAACTAATCACGTACCGAAAACGAAGACCGTAAAATTTAAACGACACTCGAGACTCATTGCGGGCTTTCTAAACCGAATAGAGACGCGCATCAAATAAAAATCCACTTTTCTGTATATGTTGTCAAGTTGTTTAATTTGTTTGAGTTGTTTCGTACCTAATATGTGCTTGCGTTTCATAGATTATTATGTATTCACGAGAACACGAAAGCGACGAAGCGCATGCTTGATAGATCGCTTCGCGAAACTTTTCAGAAGTGCGCAAGCGCGGTAGATCCTGCGAGTTTAAAGATCATTTCCTGGGAGAATAAGTTCGTTAGTTATTGCAACAACAAGCGACGATGTTTATGACGATTCCCACGGCAAAGCGTGATCTCGCGCAAGGAGTTAGTCAATGTGTGCAACTGGGTGGTTCTCCTAATCACGCTCGTTGCACACATGTATCATTGATTCGTCGCGTTCGAATTGAGTTTTCACCGTTGGTATCAACGGTAAGCCTTTCGCATCAATCACGATTCGATCGCGCTCATGTCCCGATTTTTACGAATCTCCCAAAGTGATAATCTAGTTTACGCTCGGTGCGGCGTAGCGAAATGTGTGCGTACGTACGTGTTTGGCGTAAGTAACCTAATTTATTAACGATCGATATGCTCAGCATGAACGTACGTTTTAATAAATCGATCTGGCGAGCATTATCATTCGCGCATTGCTTGCCAAACGTAATGCTTTCGAATTACCAGATTACATGCTGCGCCACGACTAGGCGAAGAGATGAATGTGTAGCGTAAGTTGTGCGCACGCGCGATAGCGTTGATTAATCGACGCTAGTGTCGCGCGCTTTCACGACTGCGATTAACAATTAAAAATTTGTCGTTGTTGCGAATGTTGTCATGAGAGGAGGTATGGAAATGATTGTGGTGCACGTTCGTTTGACCGTCTTAAGAAAAAGGAACAGGCTGCAAGAGCCCGGCTGGTGCACAGCAACAACCGACTTCAGAGTCGAGCTTCGTGTCGGATAAGGTGGCAGGAGAGGAATGCGAGGTCAGAGGTGAAGAGCAGCTTCACGTTAAGCTCTCCAACCAGTGTGCTCTGTTACTTGATTCATACAGACAACTCGAAAATTTAATCGTTTAAGTAAATACAATTATAATTACAATTAAGGGTTATAACCATTTAGAATGGGAAATTTTAATTACGCTAGAGTCACTTTCAATTTCGCGACGGTTTCTTAAAGATGCCACAACGGTTTGAATGCTGTGGAAGTGTATTCGAACACACTGTGTGTATAAGATGCATAACGAACGTAAAAAGAACGCAGACCGGCCCCGACAATAATTAAGTCTCCCCGCAGATCTGGGCGCTCCTAGCGAGCAAATAGATATAATAACGGGGGGCTTACTTAGGCTCTCTCGCGAGCGGGGCAGTCGGCGAGGTAATTGCTAGGTAAAGCGCTGATTTATACCACGAACGAACGAACGGACTTACTTCTATTTTTACCTAGAGATGCTATTAATTTCAATGCGGTACAACACGGCAAGGTATCAGCGGTCATCGCGACGATCATAGCAGCCGCCCCCCAATAACTACTAACGCAGTCCGCTAGTTCTACTAAACAGCCACCAACCAGGAACCGTAAGGTACAATCAGTGCGAGATAATCAATGAATTATTTGTTATAGAACGTTTTCTCGTACACTTCTTGAATACATGCGAGTCTGATTAACATCCAACCCTCTTCGTTGACTGGCGCTGCGTTTTGGGCATTTGAAATTAATTAAGTTTTAATAAGAGAAGCAAGCGCAGTCAACGGTCGTTGGCTCAGTTGGGATCTTCGGCTCGATTCGTGTACATGAGCACGACATTATGGCGTTCGCGTTCGTATCGATCGCAATTAAGATTTTACGTAACTTCGTAATTAATCGTCGTTCTTCTGTTCCACGGCATAGCAACACGCCACGAAGAAGAAGTGACCGTTTGTTAGGTGAAATGAAGACCAAAGCGCGTTCGTTGTATTTTCCTTCTTATTTTTTTTTCTTGCTTTTATTTAAGTTTTTAATTAAAATTTCTCGCTTTTACCTTAACGAGTTCACTATTTCTACACCAAAAATATTAAAATTTATTTTGAAGTTTACAAACACCCTGTATATAAATATCTAACAGTTTATCAAATGTGTAATGTCCAAGTGTAATTATACACTTGTAGCAGTGAACACAAAGGAATTTTAATTTTGATTGGTGTAGAGCAGAGTAGGTAATTCAAAAACAAGTGCGCATCGGTAGAAATACCAAATGGCGCGACAATTAGACGGGCGTTTTAATTAATCCCCGATTAGATGAGGAATGTCGCAGATGGTAAAAACAAAGGAAATGCTTGAGATGCTTACCTATCTCGCACGTGGGTCCAGTCCATCCATGCATGCATTCGCAAGTGAAACTCCCTGCGGATTCCATGCAAGTCCCACCATGTTGGCATGGCGCTGGCGCGCAGGGATTGTCCACAACTTCGCAATTGGTTCCTGAGAATCCTTCGGGACACGTGCAACGATAGTTATCTGGGGCGGTGTTCTCACAAGTCCCTCCATTATGGCACGGTTCATGCGTTCCACATGAGTTCAAATCTAAACAAAACATTACACAATATAAGTAAACTTTAAATTTAATGACATGTTACGTAATGACCACAATTACACAAAACTTGTAACAAGTGTGACACTATTAAACGCTAAGTTTTAACAAGTTCATAATTATACAGTGGAAATTGTGTGCTCGTAGCTTTAGTTCATATTTATGTTTACAGATGATAGGTCGAAAGGCAGCGTTTTGTTTGCAGGCACAATTAACGCCAGCTTGCATCGCATGGGGACAGCTGTCAAAGAAGATATTAAGTAGTACAAAAGTGAACCGGTGGATGGATGGATGGACGGTAAGCAAAATACCGTGGGATCTTCTTACAGGTGCTGCACAAGCAACTCACATACACCGGGCCTGTTGCAGTTGCATCTTTCACATCTTGAAGAACAGAACACCAAATAACATCCTTCCTCTCTTTGGCATTATGCGAAGATGAAGACTTCATTTTTGGGCCGAGGAAAGTCTTTCGAAATACCACAATGCGCTATATGATCCAACAGTTAGAAAAGCTACGAGATGACAGAACGAACACACAAAAGCAGACAATTTTTGGTATAACTATCTACAACAACATTTATTATCCGTGAGGTAACATGAAGGAAGAACGAAAAGGCTAATGAAACGTCGCCAACGAGTTAGCCAGCGACAATAAAATGATGACATTAATTTATAATGTCGCTTTGAGTTTATTATCCTAGTGTATGAGTCCTAATAAATAAAGTTAATTTCTTCGTAGGAAATTTGCTTCCTTGTGTATCATTTTTAGTACAGCTACCAAAATTGTTAATTGCTACAAGGCATAAAATGTTCTAATTAAAAATGATAATAAAATTAAGCAACATGAGTCAAAAATGTTGATGCAGAAGAGATTTCTCGTTTATCAGAACAAAAATAATTTTCAATCTAAACGATGCAGGGTTATGTGAAAAGGAAACAGAAGCTTTTGTTCACAATTTAAAATTGAGCACCTGTCCGAAAAAAAACACACCACTTCAACCCCCATTGTGTACCATCACTCAAAACTTTAGATTTAAAAGAACACTTTCTTCCCTCTTAACACAAAACCAGAACCCCATCCGTGGGTATAAATATGAAAGTTTCTCATATTTAATATCTACCTAGATTCATATTTATAAAAAACTACATTGATGGTTTTAAGACTCCCAGAAGCTTAAGTAGCACTCATAAGACGCTTATAACTTTAATAACTGTTGATATTTTTTTGTTAATTTCCCTCGGTATAAAACATTAGTCTACGCGTGGCGTAGCAGAAATAAAATCGTAATTTATGCATCGAATGGCCAACTAAAAGCTAGCGAAAATAGAAAATCTGCGTCCGCACTCGACGATTTTTATCCCTTTAACATGCGAAACGTGTTCCGTGGTGCAAACATTAAAGGCCATTAGTCTTCGGCGTATAAATAAACGTCGCTTTATGGTTTCGATAAATTTATAGTTTTGCGTGCATTTAGACACATTATCACCACAACGACACGCTTCGACCATCGAACGATGTGTATTCAATGTTTTCGACAACATACAGACATATTATATATGTATACATCGCGACTCGCAGAAAGATGTAGGTAATTTACAACGCTAATTGAAATTAATTTCGCATAATTTGTTGTCCATTTAAGGCTAGTTTTCATTAGCGGAAATTAAATATTCTACTTGAAGATGTGTTACGCGTCATCCGCCATCTTGTTGTGAACATGGCTTGGTTATACAAGATGTAAAAAGAATGATAGAGAAAAAGCAACCCTAAATATTATGATGATGACACACGATGTCTTAATTCATTATGTTGTGGTCACACCGTCACTACATGTGCGAATTCAACAGATGGATTAATATCTAGAATTAATATGCGTGACCACTCGCCCAAATGTTTCCTATAGGACACATTTGAATTGAATTGAAACATAAAAAGTAAAAAAATAGCCGCACGCGGTGAAGTCCCACTGGGTTAAACTTAAAAAAATGGTTCTATTGTCAAGGTAAATGATCACTCTGGGGTGTTATTGAATCAGTACACCCTACAACAAGGGTAAGTAAGAGACACTCGATGTAAAAGTAGAGCGTTACGGGTAATAAACACACAGTTGGGGAATGAGAATGGGAATGATCAAAAGCATCTTTGCACTTGATCGTATGTATACGTTAGGGCTATGACTAATTCAACCCTTTTGATTTTTTTAGTTTTCATTATACTCAACCCAACCCACATCGCAACATGTGCACAACACTCAAGAATATGATATAATTCGCAAGTTGACAAGTGCAAAAGTGTGATTGTAATTTAATTCGTATTGTTTGTATATCACTTACCCTGATCGCAAAGGATGCCACCCCAATTCGTATCACATATGCACTGCCACGACGATCCATTACAATATCCATGCTTACATCCTGGATATGGTTCGCATTGATCGCAAAATTCTCCTCTCCAACCAATTCGACAACTGAAAGCAAAAAAGCAAGCAAACGCCATGAAAAGGTAAACAATGTAAACAACCGAAAAGAGAACAAGAAAACGAAAAGTCATTTAATCAGCATCGCGTCTGTAGTTAAAATTACTCCGCCCTCAAGATGACTGCTTGGGTGGCAAAGAACGACGAAATTCTCCACGATCGTGACTAGCTGTATGAGCGGGCGGTAAGCGGAAAGGAAAACCGTCGTCGCAGCCGGTAAGCAATCTCGCGTCCGTCGATAACCAGCGTCGGATCGAATTAAATGCAATTATTCTAGAGGTCGAGATTTCAAAAGATCGCTTTCTTCTCGCGCCCCGAACACATGCACAACAATGGATAAACAAAGCCAAACGAGTAATGGCGAGTTAACAAGTTTCTAGTAGTCCTCGTTGTTGTACATGCAATGCTTAGTGTAACTGAGTAAGAATAGCATGCTCATTGCAAGTTGCTACAAGTTCGTTACAGTATTGTAACGCAGATGATGATTGCAGAAGAAGGACTTGCAAACCGATAATTTTCTCATGCTGAAAGTTTCGCGCCGAGCAGGGAATGAGTGGTTCGCATGCAAATTGCCACGAAGGAGTCGGAAATATAACAAAAGCCCCGGGGCTTTGTTTACACGTTTTTCGAAATGCGAAATCGACACAAATGCCACGAACAATCCTTATTCCGGCTTATTATATGTGTTACTTAAGTAATAATGTCATAAAGACTTGTGTCTTGTTTCCAACCGGAGGTGGTAACAATACTTGTGATAACAAAGCAAAAATTTTCAAAGTTTGCAATGAATGGATATAATTAGCATTTTGAAAAAGTTGTTTCCTTTCTTTTCTTAGTAAGTTTTTTAAAAAATTCACTTACTTGCATTCCCAAGGATTATCGCACTTTCCGTGTTCAGGATGGCACCCATCTTTGCATTTTGCTGCAAAAAAAATTATAAGCCAAGTTATAAATAAAAGTATCAAAAGCAAAAGATATAAAAAAGAATCGGCGATTTTGAAATATTGTCAGGAGTGCATGAGCGGCAGACTTGGAATGAGGACATTAACGAGCGAGGAACATGGAAAAAATAATTATTGTGCGTCACGAATTTTAATTAAAAAGTATATCGCTCGTTGGTTGGTTGAAACGAGTAGAACCGGGTTGTGTTTCAATACACAAAGTCAGTCATCAGTTGTGAATATAGTGAACAACTGTAGGAAAAAATAACTTAGACTTTATAAGGACATGAATCGCTAATTAAACGTTGTTTTTATGAACGGCCGATTGAAAATAATATAAACGGATCAATAAAAATTCTAAATCCGAAATTTATAGCGCGCCAAATTCACCGAACAAAGAGATTTGCAGAGCGATCGTGCAAAAAGTCGAGAAGTTCAAGCGCTCTGCTATACTCGGTTGGTGATAGTTAATTGGCATTAACAGTCTGAGCAGTTAGAGCACACCATGAAATGCATCCCATGTTGCACGAAATGCAAAACTTATTAGACCCAAGCACGAAAATCCCATTCGCGAAATTAGCCGATACAAGAAGGAAACTGACCAGGAAAGGAATCGCAATAATTAATGCTCAAATGTATGTATGTAGTTACCTGTCTCGCAGTTGTTGCCCTTCCATCCATCGATGCAAACCTTGTCCCCATTGGCATCGCACGTGTAATGCCCAAATTTATCGTTCCGCGGGCGACAGAATTTTGTGCAGGTTGCATTGTAATAATGTGTGTTACATTGCACACGCACTCTGTAAGTCAATCTCGCTTGTCTTCCCTGGAAATCCAACGTATGCCAATCTGCACTTGGGTCGATTATTCCTGAATACGTCGCTTCTTCAATAAGATTATTACTTTCTGAAATCAAGAAGAGAAAGAAACATTAAGTACCAAACTAGATGAAACAAGTTTTATTTGTTACATTTAAAAAAAGATACACTCAATCAGCAATTTATCGAGAAACAGTGTTTACATTAAGAAAATTGAAGTGCGTAGGAAGCTGGACGAGCACTACTGTCTCATCTCAAGATAGAAGCCGAAGAAGAAGGACTCGAGCTTTTGCTCGCTTCCTCGAGTGGACGACACAATAAACACGGCATAACAAGAGAACAACACTTGTGTTGTGTGTCCATAGTGCCATAGTTGATTGTAAACATCGTGAAGATGTGTGCGCCGCGACGGTTTCAACACGTGATTTTTACCATTTCATTCGGAATTGACTTGTAAGTGCGCCCACACATAAAGACCTCTCACCTGGTGCGGTGCGGCGCCCTCCGGCTTATTGCAATTGTTCCATTCTATTCATTCATTCATCGATTCCGAGTGTATCAAGAAGTGTCTTTTGGAAATTAGATTATTGATAACAAAACAAATTATTTAAGAAAATAGTAAAATTCTAAATTTGAATTTAAAAGATAGATAATTTGAAACCTTCTTAAAACTTCGGTAAATGTTTCTATATAAAGTGTTTGAATTTCATTATAATCACATAGAATTCAAACACTTCGTTTCATCTTGTTGTGAGTACTACACGTGGGCGAATTGTAATCGCATTGTCGAAGAAACTTTGTAACACGGTAGCGCACCGCTGCGAGGTCTTCATTAAAGGTAGGTAGCATTGGTTGCACAAGATATATACGATTGATAAAGGTTGTCCCGTTTGCGGAACAGTTCAATGAATGGAAGTAGCAAGAGCACGTTTTTCCTAAGGGTGTCCATTTAATACGCATTCATTATGGACACGCTCCAACAGACTTTACAATTTCTTCATCTCTGTAGGTAAGCACCACGAAGGATTTGTATGGAGTTAAGTGGTAGAGAAGCAAGCTACTACCCTTGGGCGATCAGCGGTGTAGTGAGTCGATTGGAATCTTTATCAAAAGGCGCTACAGGTAAAGCAAACAAGAAGCTGTCATGGGGACGACTCCGACTGACCGCGATTTCGCCCCGAGCAAATGAAATTTGAATAATTGCCTACTATTTTCTTCTGGATTCGAAAGCACCATATGGCACATCGTTCAACTGAGATTTATGAATCGAATTATATGAATTTACTTTACTCACTGAGTTTGCCAATTATGATTGCGCTTATTTTATTTTATTAATGATTTCATTAAATTTCAAGAGATTTAGATGCATTGGAATTATTTAAATAATAACCAATGCAATTACATAGATTGTAAAAGGAATAGAAATTTAAATTATAATAAGTAATAATTGTAATAAATAATAATCAATAGATAATTGTTGATACTGACCTGGATGTGAGTAGTTATTGTGATCAACTGCTTGTAAGATGAGTGTGAAAGATCTCTGTAACAAAAAAAAAAGAAAAAAATTAATTAAAAAAATCAATTTAAAATTTATTTTAATTTTAACATCATTTAAATCTAGTTAGACAACCCAAATCACAATTCCCATAATTTCTTGGTCAATTTAATTTAGATTTCCACAAATTGTCATAATTGCAATTCGCAAAAATTGTATAACAATAGATTTTATATAAAGGTCGAACAAGAAGAAGTCCAAGAACAATGTGTACAATGACTTGGTGATTTTACATATATGCTGGGACTAAAACGAAAAGCAGAAAGCGTACATGCATTCAAACAATCATAATTGCGATTGAGTAATTCGAACGTTTCATAACACGCACGCCCCTGAAACACAAACTCAATCTGCAATCTGTGTCCAAGTCTATTTAATTTAAGCAAACGAGAAATCGCAATATGCTGTTACGACTTGATTTGCTTTCGACTCATGATGTCTGTACAAACTATAGACTGACAAGTTTCCATGCAAATTACGAATTCTTATTAACAGATCCGAAATGCCAAATTTGAATTTCAAATACCATTTCTAGATGTGTTTAAAATAAATGTTTTATTGTATTGTTTCAAAATATAGTAAAATCCGTCCCTGACAAGATTTCAAAATTAAATTCAATTATTCATTACATATTACTCCATATTTCTCGTTACTCAGACTCAGAGTTAATGTGATGTCTGCTGATTGTGTGACTCTCTCTGGGATTGTCTTCGGCATTTATTTAAATCTGCACTTGCGCTGACATAATTCCTGAATGACATTGCATAAATCCAAACAATATATTATTTAAAATGAGATAAATCTATTTATATTTTGAATGGGCTATCTTAATATCTGAGATGAACGCCGATCTTTATATCTTTAAGATTTTGATTGATTTTATTTAGCGAAAAGTACCAACAAGTAAATAAATAACGAAAAATTAAACTTCAACTCGTATCAAGTGTATGTGTAAATCTATGAGTATATAGCAGAGATACAGTTAGCTTCTTCTTAAATTTTGATTCATTCGTTCATTGCTTCGATTGATCGCTCCCTGGCGGCAGCTTTATTTTATTTTATGAAGCTGCCAACTTGCAACTTTGTGCTCGAGGCATTTTTCTTGTTCTTATATCCGATTAACATGTATTAATTGCTTTGCTTAAAAAGTAGATACAGTTGACTTTACAAATTTTGAAAATCTCAAGTTTTAAAGTAATTATAAGTCTTCAATCGGGTCACGGGTGGAAACTTCAATATTTCAATAGTATAAATTTTAAGTTATAACTTAATTTAAATTTTAATGGGAAGTGATTAATTTTCAGTTTATTAATTATGAGAACAAGATGATGCAATGACGAAATGTTGATTAGTTTAACATCCTGTGATTTAAGTCGGATGAAGTTTCAATTAGTCTCTGATTATGATGAGGTCAATCTTGTTTATATACCGGGTGTTCATAAAAGGTTGTGTTGGTATGTTTAGGAGATTATAAATGACATTATAGGCTTGAAATGACGACCCCAAAATTTGCTTGCATAATTTCGGTGTACTTGTTGGAAGATATACGGATCATGATTGTACTATAAGGGGGGCTGCCATCACTCTCCCCAACCGTTTTTT
>JASKGN010016796.1:0-15095 GCA_030556245.1 Falagria sp. GC000072 | reverse complement strand
CCACCACTCTGAGATGCTTTGGGACCATTCGCGCGAGGCATTTTAACTGTTATTGAGTCTATGACGACGAATCAACTAGTTCGATGTTTTTGTTTCGCCCATTTTGTAATTAAATCTTTGTAAAAATGCTAAATGCGAGTAGTAAAGGAGTTGACGCATGAGCGTAGAAAATTATTGCGAATAACAATGCGAAGGCGCGAGAAATAAACAAATTTCCGCTACGAATAAAATATCCAGACATTTTTCGTTACAAAAATAATTGACGACTTTGTCCAATATATGCATTAATCATCCATACAAATAAACACGTTAGTTATGTTTGAAACTTGGGACTTGTCCAAATGCATTGTTCCGAATGATTAAAGACTAATTGTGAATGCTTCAATCTTATTCTGACACTGAGATTTAGAAAACTAGCATTGCAACACTTTTTTTGTGTTGCGAGTATTGTAACAATGTGGAGACTTCACTTTTCCATTAGCATGAAGATTATAGTCAAGATCAAATGATTAATTAATGATGATTAGTTAGTACAAATTAGTTGGTAATTCCTTTTCAAATATGAGAAAGCTTACGAAAGATTTTCTTTTAATTAAAGATGTTTATTCTTTCGTTTTCAATTAGTTAAAATGTCAGAAGGAAAATTAAATTAACGCTTCTTATTTTGATCGTTTTATTTTTGTCATACAAAAGTAATTCTTTTCAACTAAAACTTATTTAACAAAAAATACATAAACGGATATTTTAAAATTCATAGTTGTAAATTGTCCACATATAAAATAATTTTAATTTAAATAAAATTTTCAAATCAATGAATAAAAATACAAATAATTATATTGCACATTAACATAAATACGAAAGTGTTAGTTCAGATTTTCTTTTAATTTAAGAGTTTATTCTTGCGTTTTCAATTATGTAGTAAAAATGTCAGAAGGAAAATTAATCAACGCTTCTTATTTGATCGTTTTATTTTTGTCATACAAAAGTAATTCTTTTCAACTAAAACTTATTTAACAAAAAATTCATAGACAGATATCTTAAAATTCATAGCTGTAAATTGTCCACAAATAAAATAATTTTAATTTAAATAAATTTTCAAATCAATGTATAAAAATACAAATGTCTATATTGCACATTAACATAAATACGAAACTATTAGTTCAGATTCATTATGTAGCACTAATTTTAAACACATTAATGATCCTAATGTTAAATTCATGTTCAACAATTATTGTTTTGTTTACCATATTACCCCTGTGTTATTTTTTTGTATAATTTGTTCATTTTTAAAGTAGAGGATTAATAATGTACTCTTAATTCATAAGTTCACTAAAATACATTTTGTCACTTCACAAGTTCAAAATTATAAATTTCATTTACATAGAATATTCTTATACTATTTATTTATAACGTTCTTAAACATATAGCATAGTTTCATTTCAGTCAATATTTTATATTTTCTTCACTGTGTATTATTTACAATATAACTATTATATATTATTTCTTACATCAAATTTATACACATTTGCTTCTTAATTTTACAAACAATGAATGTGTTCTTTAAATGCTCTTTTAGTGCGAGGAAAGCAAACGTGAACGATAGTTTTGTATTTTCACATGTACAATTCTAAATGTCTTCATATCTATTCACTTCCAATTATTATTATACATTCTATATTATGTCACAATGAGTTTAAGTTTATTTAACACTTTTATACAATATTTTTAGATATTTATGTAGTTGCCAATTAAAAATTACAAATGAAGCTAACTAAGTGGAAGTAACAGACACTGTTGGAAAATTAAATAAACCTGCGAAATCAAACCGCATAAGTTACTAAATAATCGTTCATACTTTCACTCCTTTAACCACAAGATTATTGAATCTTTTTATAATGCAATTCTAGAAAGCCCAATTACTATTATCTTTTCTTATTTTATGCTACCCGTGTATTTATCGTGCTACATGAATTTCATAAATTTCCGTTAAACAAATACAAAATTGACCACTCTACAATTGAAATAAAATTCTAATGTAAATTTCAATCAATAAAATTTTGTTCAAAATATATTAAGTTCTATTATATAAAATCTATTCGAGAAACATAATTAAATGCACATTAAAATAGATATATGAAATAAAATAGATATCTAAGGAACGTCAGTTATGTTTTGAGTATTATATACGTTTATCAATTCTAGTCAATTGATATTCTCTTCATTTTCATCTGTAATGTCGTCATCGTTTTTCTCTAGCCTCGAATACGTCGGGAATTTAGCGATTTCAACTTTGTCTTTGACTTTAAAACTAGGATATAATCCAACTTGTTGTGTTTTCAAATTCCGGCCCTTACTAAAGCCGTTCCAATGATTACCTGCCACTCCAACAAGGTCACCAACTTGCAGGTTCATCTCGTTAGGTCGCTGGCTTTCGTGCGGAAGCACAGCTATCCGGTTATGCGCTGTTTGTCCTCCATAATAATAAATGTCATCTAGCGATTTGAATTTATCCGAAGCATCAGGGAAATAGTTTTGCATTATTTCATATGCGATGCGACAAACTTGTGATGAAAATGTACATACTAAATAATCACTCATGGAGAGCATATGTATATCTAGAATAATGCCATTCAACGATGAGTCAGAATATCGCGTAGATACAGCAGCAGTTTTTGCTATTTCAGGGTCTCCTAATATTTCATAATGCGGATATTTATTTTTTGCGTCAATAATTACTTTAGGATCATCCGAGGCTAGGTAGATACGACGTTTTGTTACGTGCTCTTTTAATTCTAACTGATTATAATATTCTTCCACTGCTGCCATGTATTCTTCTAATCCATGGAATGACGCTTCTGTTCCTACTTTATCTGTTCTTCTAACATGTACTCTAAAAAAATTAAATGTTTATATTAAATCCAGTTTTGTGTGATTAATATTTATGATATGTATTTCGTAATATACACAGCAGTGGCGTAACTAGAAATTTGAAGATCTAGACAAATTTGTTTTGCATATATTTTTAATTGTGTTCAATAATTCTACGAAAAAAATTACTAATTTATAGTTACGCTCCTGAATATATAAATGTATGTCTGTTTTGTGTACAAAAACAAAACAAGTATTTCGTTTAAACAATTAAAATTGTAAATTAGGATCTATTAAGCTTTTTATAATTCCACTGACGTAAAATAGTATACTATTCCGCATATTTAAATGATAAGCAAAGTACATATTTATATTTCGGAAAGCCTATTTTCCCTTAGGGTGTAGGTTGATGATAAGCAAAGTAAAACGGAACAAATTAAATAAATAAATAATACATTAAAATATGTCCATAACCTAATTTATGTATATGATGTACATTGTTTAAAAAATATATTGCTTGTGTACATAAAACAAATAAGCAATTAAATTTTTAAGTTCATATAAGTATATGTAAAAACAAAGCAAACAAGTAGTTTATAAATTTAACATTACACAATAGCGAGGTACCTATTAAAATCTTATCACTTTATATATCTAGAGACCATAAAATCAAAAATAACAAGTGCATTTCCTACAATTTCTCATGCTAATTATATAATATGCAAATAAAATGACTCAAAATATACACAGATAAAAAACATAATGAAAAAAAGCTTACCCGACAATAGGACGTTTAAAACCCATATTTGTAATAGCTTCCTGTATAAATTGGGCTGTCTTATCCTGGGGTCGAAGTAAATATTTGAGAAATTGGCCGACCCACCATACAATTGGGTCACCGTGAATTCGGATTAATCGTTGTGATAAATCTTCAGGTATAGCTAGTGGTAGATATGGAGGTCTCGATGACAACGAATCAATAATTGGTAATGATAACACTTGCGTTTCAGGCGTACCTAATATAAAAAACATGCAATGTTAATTATTTAAATCGGTCAAACGTAACAAAATGAATTAATCAATAGGATAAATAAACTTTACCTGGCCAATTTTTTATGGTTTCACCAACTGCATCAGTACAAGTATCACTTATTGGTTTAAAAACTTCATCCCATCCTCTACGATGATATCTCCATCCTTTTGAATTTAAAATTAATGTCCTTTCTGTACCATAAGCTACCATAAAACAATAAACAACATGATGGAGTTGACATCCATACCCACAACCCTGTAATAAATATTAAATTAAATCAAATTATTTAATTAATTAAATTAATATTCCAACATACTTTATTTAAATTGCACATTAATTTCTTGGCCTTTTTACAATCCTTTGGATTTTGAAGATATTCGAACCTATTTTGCACCAAAGTACTTAAAGCATTTATTTCTTGTTCTCTCCAAGTTGCAAAACCATCAACTTCAGTCAACAATTGCATGTCATGAATTAAAGATCTTTTATGTTGTAAACCTAAGTTTAAAGTATTAGCAATTGTAGTGACTAAATCAGGAGCCAAGTGTTTCAGCTGAGATTGCAAATTTACCAATTCAGCATTAACATAAGACCAGAATTCTTTAATATTAGTCTCTATTCGTCTCCTGGTCAATTCATATTGCAAATTAGGGTCTTCTTTCTGACTTATATATCCAAACTCTTGGTTGTTATTTATTGTTTTGTCAGCTTTAGTTAATCTCATTTGAAAATTCTCTAAAGCTTCTTTTTCTTCAGCTTTCAATCCACTAAAAATAATTGTTAATTAACAAGAAATCTTCAGTAATTATTGTTATAATTACCCAATATTTATATCTTTAAATAATTCATGTAGCTCAGTGTTTTGTTTGCGCAGTGCTTCTAATTCACTTAATGCTCTGGCTAATCTTTCTGCTGTTTTACTATCATTGTTGGACACTTGGGCATTAAACATAGGCAGAATAGTTAAAATGAAGATGAGCAACCAAAAAGTGAAAAACAACATAAACATTCGTTTCCATCCTAGATTGTTGATTTGCCTTAGTACCACATTCATCTTATTAGGTCTTCTTCTATTTTCGTATTGTAAAATCGGTGGCCGAGATTATAACCGTTATTTGTATATTATCATTGTCTCGAAAGCGTTTCCTGCTGGATGCCCCCTTTGGTCCAATAAAGTTAATTTTAATTAATCATAGCTATATTTTATATTGTTCCATTTATGATTACAACAAGCATTGACACAGGTTCCGCGTTCTAAACAACACACTAGCCTGCATTGGCCCGAACCAACACTGCATCTGAGATCTGAATCCAACTGATTCACATTGGAGTTGGACGGATGAATTTTAGCATTGGTTTCTAACGCTTATTGTAGTCAGATTTTGACGAAGCAAGTCGCCACTTTCATAAGAAAAGGTCATTTCAAATCGCAATTTCTGTAGAGATATTACACTGCCAATAGTAGCAAAAGTAAATTTATAAGTTACAAGGTAGTATAGAATATTTAAATTATATCATATTGGTTGTTACTGATGTTAAATTTTTATCTTATTCATTTAGCTTTATAGGCAACCAATTATACATAAACTAGTAGTGTCCCTAAACTTTGTACAATCAGTATAAAACTAGGGCACAAAATTGTAATCTTAGATAATGACTATCATAGAACAAATAAGATTTTTTAAGCATCTATATCATATTTTAAATACGCATGATCCATTTTGACGTAAAAGTACTGGTCTTTTATTAAAGATTAGTTATGTTCAGTTATGTTCAAGATAATTAAACTATTTTGTATTTTCAGCGTAGTAAGATAGGCAACTTATCAAACAGATCTGGTTAAGAAGTTACATATAATCTTGACACAAATTTACTAATTTTGTTCCAAAGTATAAAAGTTAAATGATAACTTCTGAGTTGTAATAGTTACTTTGATAAATATAGCTATAATTAACATTTATTCGAAATTTTCTATAAAAATCAAATCAATTAAAGTCACATTAAAATTCAAAAGTTAGAAAAGTTGTCTCAATTTTAGCATTCAAGTTACAAAGTTTTAAAAAATTGTATTTTGTTTAAATACGCAAATTAAATAACAACAAATTTCTAAAAAAATTATTAATAAAACATCAATATACAATTTATTGGTTAATCTAATCACTCTCCTTATCGTATTTTAATATTCAAGTATTTTGCTGCTAATTTAATCCAAAGTCTACATAAATTTTCCAAAATGTCCAAGTTGATTTTACTTCCATGGTTGTTTGTAATTATAAGAACAATTGAAAGCAGATTGTGTGATTTGCAAAAACTTAAACTTCAACAGTGCATCGTTATTGATCCAAAAAATATAACGCTAAATTATGGGTCGAGCAATTATCTGCGTGCAACTAACGAGTTTATAAACATTGAAAATCAATTGGAATACATCAAAGTTATAAATTTAACTGAAGCAACTCTGACGGCAAAGATGTTTCGTAATCTTCAAGACATTTTATACATCGATTTATCGGATAATAAGATTACCACGTTCACAATGGAAGTGTTTATCAACCACAACATGCCAAAATTACAACATGTGGAAATGCATAATAATCCATTAGATGACACTACCAAAATTGAGTTTGAGAAAGTAAAAAAAGCGTTAATTAATTATAATCAAATGAATCACATTCATTCAGTTACGATAATTTGTATAACTGTTGTTTTAACAGCGATAGTTGGGGTTAGTGTGTTTTTACATTTTAAATTAAAGTGTAAGAAACCAAAGCCATTACTTAAATATAATAATGAGGCAATTTATGTAGCACCAGGACGAGCGAGGTTGAGTTCTAAATATGATGATAGTGATCTTATAAATTTAGATTAATTTAAATTGACAATAAAAATATTGAAATATATCAAAAAGTGTGATTTATTATTTATTATATTAAATTACAAAAATGTAACTGAGAATCACTTATCGAGTAATTAAATTTTTCTATGTTTATGTAATATTTTATTTTACAATAATATGTAAAAATAGTATTATAACATTTATTTACAAATATAACTAAAATTGTTATTACTAGTTTTATAAAGTTATTATATAAGTATTTAATAATTAATACTACACTTAAGTATAAAGACTTGCAAAAATATTGCATAGCAAGATGATATTGCGAAGTCACTAAACAAATTCCTGTTCGCTGGTGATACTTTTCCGAAAGGATCTATAATCGTTCCGAAGCATATAGCTTCCTACATACACCCCAACCACCACACCAATAGCAAGAGCCACTAAAACAATAACTAAAGCGATGATAATAAAAACAATCCAAGCATTAAGAAACAACTCTTTATCGTCTTGTACAATGTTATCATTAGGAAGTACATTTGTAGTATGATTTTGTCGAATGCTTGGTGCGTACGGAGGTGTTTTGGTAAGACTTAAATTTTTGATAGGAGTCGAACCAAATGTATCCTCATCAATGTCACATCCTTCTTTATACAGAAAGTCTCTGGTTTTGTTGAACAAATTCACATGAATATTATTCTTCGTGTTGCATTTCTCATCGATTATAACATTTCTTTGATTCTTTAGAGCCCACTTATATAATTCCACTGTACTACAATTGCATGCCCAGGAATTATAACTCAGAACAAGAAAAATGTTGTGATTGAAGAAAATCTTCGGTTGGAGATATACAAGATTGTTCACTTGCAAATTCAAATATTTCAAATTGGGAAGATTCCTTATATTTTGGTCTGTGAATGTAGTCAATTTGCAGAAGGATAAATCAAGATACTTCAATGAATTTGACACGAGTCTTGGTGTATTTGATTGAAAAGAATTCCCTTGTAACACCAACTTTGAAAGACGCATATTCAACAAGAACATGTTATCTGGTAACATCTCAATGTAATTATTGCTTAAATCCACATACTCTAAATTCACCAAAGTGACGAATGCATTCTCATTAATATAATAGATGCTGTTCGTGTTTAAATATAAAAATTGCAATTGCTCGATGCCTTGCCATGATAAAGTTTCCTCAATTTCTTCGATACGATTATTCGAGAGGTCCACAATATTTGCACCTTGGATCGTCTCGAATTTTGGTATTGCGTCTAGCTCATTGTCTGAGCAATTTATCTTGACGCCGGTGCATGTGCATCCGTCTTCGCAGTAAAATGGCGCTCCTTGAATATGCGTACATCTTATATACGTCACGAGGATGATGCTAACTATCAATCGCTTCACTTTGCCCTCCATTTTATCATTATCGTTTCAATTAACTAAAAATCAATATGAAAATCAATACATTGCGTGTGATCGATAAACTTCATCTTTGTGAATAATTAAATTTTGAAGAAAATTTTAACTTTTAAATATTTATTTTTAATAGTCTTAATTAATTAATTATAATTAATTATCTTAATAGTATAATTATTTGCAGAAAGTTTTAATATACCGCGTGTATATGGTGATTATGATAAAGGCATATGGCGATTAAAAGAAAATCAATTTACTAAGATAAAATTGTTTAATTAGAATAATAATTGGCTTACCTTAATGATATGCATACATGCATATGAAAGCACTTGCGCAATTAGTATATTTTTTAAAAAATGTTTTTTAAACGTTATATTATTTGAACGAAGAAGCCATAATATGAATTACGTAGATTGTGAGGTGCTAGGAATACAGACATAATGGTCTACTTGAACACTCTCGCGGTTATCGATTACTTATCTTCTCTATACCTTTTCATAATCAGTATATGATATTAATATGTCGAGAGCATCTTTTTTTTTCATGTTTATCTTAACTCCCATTGCGATATTGTTGTATATCACTTCCATTTCTATATTTGATTAACCACCCAAGGAGCGCTACCTACATTTACAAGCGCGAAATGTGTTCAAGTAACTCTCCACGTTGAAGATTTTCGGTTTTAAATTTTGATTATCATAAAACTTATATTATCATACAATTATAGTAATTTTTTAATTTTTATTTTATCTAATGGTATAATTAAAAATTGATAACAATCTTGAACTTGAACTCATGTCTGAATTTTGATTTACTTAATATAGTTGGCTAATCTTTATTTTAATTTATTGAATAGAAAAATATACACTATTTGTTCGAAATCCAATTAATACTAGTTAATACAAGTAAATTTGAAAAATATCAATAGATTTTTTTAAATGACATTAATGATAAGAAGATGATTACAGATAATCATTAAATGTTGTCTTTTATTATGATAATAAAATTTAGTTGTTTTTATTTCTATTAATTTGATTATCTTGTGAATATAATTAAATTTTTTTTATATGGAATTATGACTATTTTTAAGGTACCCAACCTAATTTTAATTGCGTTAATTTATAATTAGAATACAATATCTATTATTATTGTTATCAAACAATCAATATTTTATTCAATTAATCCAAACAATTCATAGAAAATAAAATATAGTGGTGTTATCAAGAGATTAAAATTACCTGTGTATTCCAATTACGCATCAAATCATTGATAAATTTATTAACGATTAAAACAATTGCTTACTAAACTGGAAACTTTTAATGAACAAGCGTTATGAGTACTTATATGTTTTATTACCTGTGTAATTTTTATATATTTGTTGTTATATAGCAAAATATCAGAAGAAGAGTCAAGTAAATTCTATTATTACGTATCTTCAATAATTTAGAATTATATAATATGCTATAAGCATGTTGTAAATAAATATTTCTAAGAGATGCGCTAACTTTTGCTGCTCTAGTTATTTAATTACACCACAATTCGAGTATATTATATTACACTTAATTGATATTTCGTGGCAATCTTTGGCCACTATTTTTTACACTTTACAAAACTAATTAATCTAATTATAATAGATTGTTGATATAAAATAATCAAATAATTAATTTGGCAATATCATAGACGACCTAAAAATTAATTAGTTTGGAAAAACAATTAACAATGCGATAAGAGTGAAAATAGGAACTCCCCAATCTTATGTTGCCTCAAGCATTTTTGAAAAAGAATTATTATCTTTGTTTTGATAGACTTTGAGATAAACTCTATGTTTTATAATTTAAATTATAAATATATCCACAATCTATCAGTTATAATAATGCAATTGAGATTAATATCAAAATAATATTATCTCCTTTCACAACAATATAGTTACCTGTTGTAGATCGGTTGAAAAGAATAAATAGCGTTGATTCTATACGACTTAGCAACTAACAATTTAATTATTTATCTATTATTTGCTAGATATAGGATTCTTTTCTTGACTCTGTTTCTTAACATTTTAAAATTACCAATAATAAATTTTTAATAAAAGTTAACAAATGTTTACATAGTTTTATTTAATGTGTATACTTATAGGTATAGTTTTATGAATTACCCACTTTCAAGTATCTAATATGAATATGACGTTCATATCAAATCACGACGATGTGTTAATTGCGCCGATTATTTCTATTGAGACGATTTGATTTTTGTTGCTAGTTAATACGGATATATACGTATCGGTAATGTAAAATGAAATGTTTTACTCGGAATAGCAAATATGATAACAATTATCTTTATGAATTCAATTAATATTAAAATTTATTTTTATCTTTTGAATAGAATAGGATTAATTGACTTAATTGTAATTATTAACTTATATAACTTTTAGAAAAGTTGATTTTCATATTACCAGGATCGTCATTTTATAGTTGATGTCTTAAGCCTTAAGATTGTAAATTGGCACTTTTTCATATTATGGAACTTTATATCTTGGGCCGGGGTGGATTTCGCCAATCGTTTTTAGTGATAAATGTCTTGGTTTGTAATGTGAATTATAATTTTGGAATCTTGAAATCGACGTGCGTTTTGGGCTTTTAATGTTCTAAATCCGCCACTGTCAGCTACAATTAAATCAAAAAGGTTTTACCGTTCATTGAGAGATATTGCCCAAGATACGAAACGTACCTATATCATAGTCAGCGTTCCAATTTAAATTAAGGATAGCTGGCGCTGTAGTCACTTTTTCATCACGAAATGGAACAATCTTAGAACCCGCAAAGTTTAATTTCACTCCAATAGAAGTCGATTTTCGCGTTTATATACGTTTCGCATCTTTGGTAATATTTTTCAATCAATGGTAGTACACTTAAACATAATTTTTTTGTTGAGTTCTATTTGTTATTATAATAAACGTCAATAAATGATATTATTACCCATAATATTAGAATAATTAAATATCCACTGTATAAATTGGCTAAACATAAATTTATTATATTCATTGTTGTAGAAATAAGTAAAAAGACCCGAAGAAAAAATTAGTAATTTATTCAAATGCTATTTACACATTTATTTTATTTCTTTCGCTTTTGGTATTACGTTAGAAACTATGCCACGACAACGGGTCAAATGCAATAAAACAATAATTCTTCATTGCAAATACATACTCAATTACAACGTAAATTTTATAATGCTCTACTAAATTTACACTTTGGAATAACCATTTCGTAATAGTACCTAAGGCACCGCAAATATTACTTAAAAACTTGTTAAATTCCTCTTCAAATTTAGTAAAATAAAATTTACTCAATTTCTATTATTATTTTATTTAAAATTTTCAAAAATATTTCAATTTTAAATCTTTTGTTTTCTTAAACTAACTTAAATATCTCCTCAAGGCAATACAAATATGTAGATAGTTCTGTGTAAATGTAAAGTCCATGCGACCTGCGTCCAGAAGCAAAGTGGTCACCTCGGTTGCAACAAAAATGAAAGCTACAGAAAGGTAAAAATCGAAAACTGTCTGTGTGACTATAACCAAGTGTAAGTAGTTAGAGAAGTCAACCCCACCTGAATGAAATCGACGCTACTATACAGACAACTCGCTTATGTTTAAAGTAATATGTAATGAGAAGTAAGTCGACTTAAGCTGGACTTACCTCCAGTTACGATAAAGCGTAAAAGGCATACTTATATGTATACTGTGAGTTGATATCATAGAGTTTGTTTGTTAGGTAAAAAGTGGTGGGACCAAAGATTTTGTGCACATGTACCATAATAAGACACTGTAGACGATCGCATTCCAAAAAAAATTCGAATTTCGTGCGTGGTACATCTCTCGCGGTTTGTTTTAAAGAGAGCCGAGATGCAAGTACTCATATGATAAGCTTTGTCGCGATGAGTAACGCCGGTTCGTGTCTCCCATTCATATCAATCATGTGCTTCTAGATGCATTAGTTGTATTGATTTGTTGTTTGTATGGATTAAGTGCTAGTTTTCCAATCTAGAAAATTAAGTTAAAAAATTTAAGATTAAAAGGTGTGAATGATTGAAACTTGAAACATTATGGCGGAATTAACAGATCCTAGTGAACATGAATACAAAGATGTAGTTTCTGAGGAAATACAAAAGTTTGGGCTTGCTAAGATGAAGTTTAGTGAAAATGTTACTTATTGTCCTAAGGATATCCCTTCGATTTCAGAATATTTATCAGGTATGATTTTTTTTTTTTGGAATTTTATTGGTATTTTTATTATCTTATTATTACATTGTAATTGCGAATTTATTGTGTGTTTTTTAAATTATGTTATATCAATGAAATTATGTGTACTTTAATCGTGAATACGATTCCGGCATTTCTTCCTTGAGATTTTTGCATTATTTGACGCTGCGAGAACTTTCACTTTCTGTTCAGAGAGCAGCAGAAAGACGCGAATTCGTAATACATATACAGAGATACATATAGTTAAAAAAGTGATTTTCACTTTCATATGGAATCGTGTGATATTGTATTAGTTATGCTTATAATTTTGCACAATAACATGATTTACTTGAGCGAAGACAAAGAAACCCTAGTTCAAAACAAATAAAAGTAAATGTAAACATAAGGACATTTTATATCCATGTTCTATTCTTTTTATATAATAATTGTTATGTTTTTGCAAAGAAACATTAAAATAAATTCTTAAAGTACACGTAGGGGTATTGTTCAAATAGTTTAATTTATATTTCAAATAACATGCTATAACCAGTATATTGAATATATTGAATATTTTCTTAGTTATGCAAAATAATTCCATTTAATTTTTACTGTTCTATTTCATGAATACCTTATTTGAATAACATATATAATATGAATAAAATTTATGTATAAAGAGATTTCTTACTTGTCTAAAGTTAACTATTCAATTTTCTTTGTTTTTCCTATAATGAAAGAAATCTCAGTCATGGAAAATACAAAACATTGGAGCATCGTAAATATTAATAAAATAAAATAATTTAAGCATAATATCAATAACTCATTCAGCATATATTTATATTAATGATCATATTTATTTTCGATGACCGCATAAAAATTTCATTTACTTAAGAACAATGGTATCCTTATCTAGAAAAATTTTGAATTTCATTAAGATATACAGAGGACATTAGAGGATCTGGAAATCAGAAAACAAAATCCATGCTCAGATTAGCTGTTGAGGATTTGCTATAGTACAAATTTTAAAAATATTTGCATTGTGGTCATCGGAAAAATAGGATACACAAGTTGTAGAAAGTCACTTTTTATACGAATGCGAAAAGTACTACTTTCTTTGCTCGTTCTGTAAATAACTATTGACTTTCAATTTTCTTTTCGGCGTATTTAAATTGACATTGATATTATATTACTTAGCAAGGAAGCTCCAAAAACGGGAGTTAATGTGTCAGTTATTTAAATTCAATAATATATTTTTTTATTTTAACACTTTTTTGCACCCTTAAACTGTTTAACATAAAAATTCTAATATTTCTTAAAATATATTTTTATTTCATATTAAATTCTTACCAATTCATGAAATTATTTAAAAAATATATTATAAATTACAAAATATTTTTTCTTTTGTATGACCAATTATTATTTCTAATTATAAGGCAATTATAATTTCTCAAAGATATTGTTATGAAATATTGAATAACTGTTGTTATGTCAGTGAATTCATAAGTATAAAAAGCTTGCTATTTTTATATTTTTTTATTTGCAAAACGGATTATTTTCAGTATAATACATACACTATAAACATGACCTTACAGATGAATAAAATGAAAATTAATTTAAGGTAAAAGTAATAAAAAAGCATTGTAAATTAATCAAAATTTATGATAAAAATAAGGACTAATTACAATCCATTCAGAAATGAAGTTATTTACAACTATTTTTTAATTACATTGTGACATCATCTTCTTCTTGAAGTTTCTTTTGCATTATAGTTCATTTCACGCTATAAAACAACCTTTCTCTAATAAGAAAAAAAACTAGTGGTGCCAACAACCTATGAACTAGTTTCATCAATTAGTCCTTGATTTCAATTCTTTAGAAAGATACCATCCCATAAGATATCCTTCAGTATTATATAATTCATAACACATTCGCGAAATAATTTAATCTGACATTTGTAAATATTTATTTAATAATTAACCAAAATTATTTTAATTAAACATATTTTTAATATATAATATATTTTAAATAATAATAAAATAAAAAAATAAAGTTAACCTATTAGAATTTGCAAAACAAAAATTTACTTATAACTACCCTAATATTTATTTTTTTAATTTTTTTCTACCAAATAAACAAATTGTCATTGACAAATGTTTCCCAAGATGATGTTAACGAAGCTCAAATGTGCAAGATTTCAACATGAAAAAGAAGTCCATCTAACGCGATGTTGAAACTCGCAGAACTCTACCCATATTATCCATAGTTGGCAAAGTATTTCGACAATAGTATAATCATCGCGTTTCTTTATATTTTTGGCGTCTAGGTCAAGGCGCGCATCGGACTTTTAGAAACTTCACTCACCAACACTAACATGAGCGTGTTTACTCACCTGTTTGCTTTTGTATTTTGTATATGAATATATCTACCTATATTCGCACCTATTGAATGTGCAACTCTTGCTGAATGAAGAAATTTACAACCGCAAGAACGTAGACCAAAATCTTAAGATTGGAATATCTCGTATGAGTTAATTATTGAATTATTACGCATTTCACTTTTTATTTCGGTTTTAAAAATTGGGTCGTAAATTGCACAAGCTGCTACTATAAACTCAATATATTAAATAAATAATATTAGGCAAAAATGTCAGTGGTGTCAATGCACTTCAACTTGGCTAAATTGCTTATAATTTGTATAAATTGAAA
>JASKGN010016789.1:0-10988 GCA_030556245.1 Falagria sp. GC000072 | reverse complement strand
TTGATGCTGCCAGACTGTTGAACATCCTGCAAAAACAGTAGACGGTCGATGTTCTGTAACCCTGAGCTTGATATTTCTCTTTCGGCAAGGTCGTTGCTTATTTTTCATTCAAAAAGCTTCGTTTTTTTGAATATTAAGTAATTGAAGAAGATGGCGTCGATGAATATTACAAGATGGCCATTTTCGAGGAATCTAAAAATTTGTTTTTTTAGTAAAATATTTAGTTTAAATTATAAAATATTTGAATTACTTTACATGTAGTGATTTAATTTTATTTTGACGGAAATAGATAACAAATAGGATGTAAAGTTAAACTTGATGATAACTGCAATAACGAAAGCTGTGTTGCTTTGCAGCAAATCCGAAAATCTGAGCAATATACATTTTCATGTGTCGTAGTAGAGTTACAAATTTCATGGCAAGTGAAATTGTGAATGGAGGACAAAAAGCGTGAGCGTTGTTGATTCATATCCTTGTCGTTGAGTTTTCCAAATTGTCGCATAACGCTGCAAATGAAAATCGCATTGTGTGAGAAAAGCTCGGAGGAATTCTAGGAAACTCGTGTGGTTCGTGGAAACTCTGCTCGAGCGGAGCAAATGGGCTAGATAATACTCCCCCTGGAAGTATGGCTATATTTCAAGTAATAAGATTCGTTTTGCCTTGAGATCTTTTACAGATAACTAGCTAACTATCTCAAAATGTGTCTTATAAAATTCTAAGTTTATTTTTCTTGCAAAAATTATTAATTGTGTATTAGAGTTTAGAAATGAGGTTGTATTTTGTATTAAAGAAGGGATGTGGATGTTTATCGGTAGGACGGTAAGAGAAGTGACTTTTCCAAGAATAGGGTTCAGATCAGTTTTCCCAACAAACACCCACGCGATTTTCCACTGAGCACATTATGATACAAAGCTGGGGTTGACTATTAATCATTGTTTAATAGCAAAACGATTTTTGGGGAATTTAATGTGAATTTAAATTTTACTCTTGGAAATCATTTACTTATTTATATAAAGCTGTAATCTCTGAATTATTTAGAGTAAATAAAGAATTGTGATAGTAAGTAATACTCGTAGAGAAATAACACCCACGTGAAATGACCATTTAAGGATGGCCACATGTTCGAATGGATAAATTGCCACTGAACACTTCCTCTAATCCATTCTCTTTGTTTTCCGGCGTGTGTAAATCTGACTCAAAGATTTTATTCAATTTAAACATTTATTTAAGTTTGAATTTAAAATACTTACGATTGTAGAAATCTTTGATTCCAAGCAAGTTAAGCAAGTTACTTAAGTAAGTAATTTTGCTTATAAAATGAAGATGGCTTAGTCAGTCCATGTCTCAACTAATATTTTTTTAATTCAATTTAAAAATATATATTTATCAAAATTTCCGTTTGAAATCGCTAGAAAAAATTAAAATCAATAAAAAAATCTAAACATTTATAAAAATAAATTAATTTAAATTTAATTATTGACATTATAAATTATTCATTTTGAATATTAACTAAGTTTTTAAATACCTGAAATCCTAGATTATTTCTGTTGATAGTATTTCAAAATTCATTCATGATTTTAAGCCAAGTTGACTAATTCAACCCACAGATTTTGTCATCCCACTTGAAAATATCTTGCAACAAGTTGATTTCAATTCATAGTTGTGTGATTGTAGTATTTATTTATTTACTAATAATATTTATAATGTTCTCAATAGAACATGGCTTGTAAGCAAGTGGAAATTTAATCAGGACCTACAAAAAAAGAAAATGATTAAGTATTACAACATTATTATTACATTTATTACAATGCACACACCAAATTAGGATAAGAATGAACAATTGTTTGAATATAAGACATTCATTAATACTTTAAACTTGCAGCTTACACAATCAATTCCATAGATTAATAAGGAAATCAACTTAAAACTTCAATTATCCTTAAAAACAAATTTAGAAAATTTTAATTACTCTTGGATATTTTAGCATAGTATATCTAAGAATATATTTACTAATAATTCATATTGTAATACTCCTTGAGTGTACATTTATCTTGCAATTTATCTATTCATTCATTTGTTCATTCATTCATGTTCGTTAATTTATTTTCTGTCATTCGTTCATTAATTCTCTCACTGATTCCAAGATATTTGTGATTTACACAAGTTTAACTTCTGTATTTTACACATTTACTTTTGTTGTTAAAGATTTAATAATATCCATCCGCTTTCACACATTTAACGACAGAAATTCTCTTTTGTTAACAAATACATTAAATTTTATATAGAGTTTTCAATAATTTAAGTTGTAACTAAACTAAAGATTGGTAACATATGTTACTATTATAGATAAATTCACTAAATTAAACTAAAGTTTCAAATGAATTTTTCATGCACCAATAATAAAATTCGCGATAGGAATCAAGTATTTAACAAGCATCAAGTTAAATCCACTCGAGAATTGTAGATAATTTGAATAAACCTAAATATGTTCCTATTTAACAGAAATTGCAATAATTTCTCTACTCGCGATCTGAAATCCAGCGTAAAATAGATCTCGACATTCAAGAATAAATTATTGCATGTGCAGCTTTCAACAGCATTAGGCGACTTTTTAACGAACATTACTCAGTCGTCTAATGAAATGTTTATGATTTGCTGAGTGTTGGCTGCTGTTTCACTCAAGTTAAAGCCACTGTCAGCTCACTTTAATCTTACAGCTTCTACATCTTGCTGCAACTGAGCTGAAAAATGAAAAGCGAAAAATAACGCGTGTTTAATGCAGAAAACATATTTATGACCTAGTTAATTTATCAAATTCATTTACATGCTGAGCAGTTTTAAAACAATCAAAAGTTTATAAGTAAGTGTGATTAAGTGATTATTGAAAGTACAATTTTTAAATTTACCTGAGGATGGCGTCTTTAAGAAGGTTTAAAGGACCATCAGGATTCGGTCTGGTTTCAGCAAGAAGTCTGAAGAGCCGACGCTCTTCGTTTCTTGTGCGTACAAACAAAAAGTAGCAATTAAACTATGTTTGCTTTGCAGTATCTTCTTGATGGTCATTACGCTTTCGAGCTTCTTACCAGATGAACATTGCTTCGTGTAATAGTTATTGTATTTGCTATTCACACGGGAGTCCAATATGTTTATTGAAATGCCTTCATGCCGATTTCATATATTATGTGGACATACAATATGTACAAATAATCAGAGATTCTAAAAATCTTCTTTTAAAAGGTTTCAATGTAAAATTTCCTAAAAAAATCAAAAATTTTAAAATAATTTTTATGAATTATTTTGGTGATATCCTTAAAAAATCAGGATACTTGTATTTTTCTATGTTAAATTTTTGATATTCACTGGAATCAGTAGTTTATTGTTATCGTGAGCAGTTTAGTTTAATGTTGACTTAAAAAATGAATGTAAAAAGAGTTAAAGCCGATGCCGACGTGATGGGGCCTCTTAATTGTAAAATCCCATTAAAATTCTCTGTTGTTATTGTAATGATGAGAAAAAATTCGAATTTTCCCAAGAATTAAATCAACTTCCTCCAGAAACTTACCAAGATTTGTCATTTTCTTTAATATAAAATTTTCTGAAACAAGAATAGAAAATTAATATTGTGATCATTTGAATGGTATGACATTTCGCTATCGAAGTTCCCATATACGGAGAGACAGCATCGGCAGCAGAAAGCGTAGGTTTTTCATTCAACGAATCTCAAGTCGATTATTATTTAGCGACGAGGTGAAGCAACAAGCACATAAAGAACATTAGATATTGACACGTCATAGGTACATACATTGCAAATTGTCTTTCTCAACATGCCCATTGCATTTTATGCTTTTTTCTACAGTTTTTGCATGTTGGATATATTTAATGAACCATTAACATTTATAAAACGCGCTTTAGATTAGGCGATTTCAATTATTCTCGACTTTACTCAAATAACATTTGAATTGAAGAAATAAAAATGATTTGACTTTTTAAAATGAGAAAGAAACAGCTGATAAACATAAATTTATAAAACCGGAACAATGACCGATTGCAATAACATTCAATAATCAAAATCGATCATTGTTCAGGAAATATCAGAAACAACTACAGAGAGAAATCAGAAATTGCTTGCTGATAAAAGCACAAGTTATTGGAAGTATTGAAAGAGCAATACCTTGCTATATTTTAACAATAGACTAATTTTAGATTTTGATACTTGTACATTATTCCCGTTGTGTTTATTGCTCTGAAGCATCATCATCATGTAATAATAATGATGAAGTATAAGGTCAAGGCTTGATTGAATGAATAGCAAGTAATGAAATGATCTTCAAATCAATCTTTCTTTGAATGTCGAATGTTTTAAGTGTTATTACACTTTCGAGTATTGAAATATTAAAATTTGTTTAGAAAAGCTTCTAAACCACCTGTAGTAAAAGTATTAAAAGCTTATCAAGCCTATCAACTTGTGCTTTGTGCAAATTCATGTAAAATTTAAGTGTGTCATAGTAAACTTTTACATAAAAATTTAAAAAACTCTTAATATCTTCTTTTGGAAACCTAAAAATAACAAAAATTAAAATCAAGCTTACTATTTAGACCAAGAAGTTACAGCTATCTATCACTATCATCTTCTAAGATAGCTACTAGTTTAAATTTAACTGAAGTTTAAAGTTTAACTTTATAGTCAGTTACCAACCATATTATCTTACTGTCGACTTCATATTTTTTTCTTGTTAACATTTGCTACTGTGGTCAATCGTCAATGTCAATGACAAGCAAGCAAGAATGAAAACTCAGAAAATAATCTACGAATCTTGTTGATGTCTAGACGCAAGACTTTATGCGTTGAGTTTACGCATTGACAAGACAATATGGGAATAGAAACCAAAAGAAGTTAAGTCAAGGATAGATAACGTAGTAGATTCGAGCTTTTCTTTTTCTTAAGTTCTATAAGAACTGAGTTTAGTTTAGTTTAGTTTTCCTTGTAGTCGTTATATAAATTGTCATATCAGTTTCTGGATCATTTTCATTTGGTTTCATTCAACTCGTTCAAAGAAAAAAAAGGCAACTTTGATAAAAATTCTTTTTTTCTTCTAGTTTAGTGAATATCCTGGAAAATTTTAATTGATAAAAGTAATAAATTTATAAATATTTTACTTAAATAGTTATTTGACTTAAACATAAGTTAGTTACTTACTTGCATAGCTTGTTTGCATGGTTGATTATGCTTCCAGGTTGAATATATCACCAGTAATCTTACGTAGAACAAACTCGAGAATTTGAATTGAATCAATTTCACTCTCCATTGAGTAAAGTAATCAATTATATCGAAGGTTCATTACTTTTCTTGGCTATATATCTACATATCACATAGAAATATGAATTTATTTGCTATAACTAATAGAAACACTTTTTTAAAGTTTTATTGATTGATTGTAATGATTAAAAGTATTTACTAGCTAAATCTGCTTCAATTGCAATTTCAAAATTTGTATTTTATACTCACTTTAGTTTGATGAAAAACAAAAGACAAATGACAAAAGCTCTAAATCATGGCTTCCTTAATTTTTCTTTTTTTGAAATTAACAAATTAATACATCCTGGGCTTATTTCCTTGCTCAGAATTCATTTTCCAAATTAGTAAAATGTAATACCATCAAATGGTAAGCCAAACTCGTGCAAAATGTAAGGTTAGAATTACCAGTGTCCTTAAAATTTCCACAAGAACTAAAAAGATTCACCACCAATTGTTTTAAATAAAAATTCAAGTAAAAGAAGTTTTCAAGTTCAAAATCAAGTTTTGCATATATGAAGTTGGAAGTGTGCCTGATGAGATAAAGCACCTCGTGGTTGTTCTCTAGTTCTTAGTTCTTCACATCGTGGTTCTTGAGGCTGGAAGAAAACGGTCGCGTATATATTGTCTACATGCAGACGATTAGGAACTGGTTGTGGACCGCACCTCAGATAAATGTAACCGAGAGTATAGTGTGTACCTACAACAACAATGAACACAAACAGTGCAACTAAACTATAAGAGTATATAAGCACTATAAGATAGCAAAGCTCAAGAAGTGAGTCTCGGAGGAAAGCGAGAATATCATTTTTATTCTTCTGCAAGAGCATGACACAAGCGACGACCAGATAGAATGGATTGAATGAATGAAGCAGCTTTATAATGGAATACAAAAAAAATGTTCATTGCTTTAATAATGGTTATAATAGTGGAGTTGAGTTTCAAATAAATGTTTGGGCAGTTTGACTCTATAGATTTGCTTCTTTTCAATGGAGGATATTGTTGGATAGCATCTTATTGCTTCTAAGGATCAGTTTTGTATAAGGATCAGTAATGACTAATTTTTAGTTTTGTTCAAAGTTTATTTTATTAATTTTAATTGGAAGTTTTTCTTTTGTTGTAGAGTTTTAGGAGAAAATTTAACTTATTGGATCCTTTTGCAATGATTGTTCCAGACTGTGAAAATGTAGTAACTTTAGTTTTTATAATTTTCCACTAACTTCTTTTTATATTTTTAGTGTTTTTGAGTTTCCATTGATAAACAACAGATTGTTTATGAATGAAAATAAAATTATAGAATGAAGAAATGATATAGCTAAGGAAAAGGAATACAAATTCAAATAGAACTGAGTAGAGAGAAATCTACGCACTCCTTATTTGTTAGGAGTAGGTTGGTCTCAAATCTTTGTTATTAGCATATCAAGAGATAACCACGTCCTAGAAATGTTAGTTAGAGAAAGAAAATGTTTTTGTTGTTTAAACAAAAGAAAAAAATCATTTGGGAATTAAATTGATGATCTGGAGGAAATTTAAAGTGGCAATTATCCTGAAAATTTCCTTTCTTCTTTCTACGATTTTTGAATGGCATAAAAAAACAAAAACAAACAAATGTTGCATATTATCGAATGATAAATATGTTATGATGGCATATTCTTAGATGTAATAGAAAGAGCAAAGGAAAACCATTCACAAAACCGTTGTGTTGGTTACGTTGAGCATCCCACGCTTAACGTAAGTCTAAGTACCAAGTTACCAAGTTCTAGTACTTGTAAGCTCAGATTTTTTTTATCATGTCCAAAAGATGTTATAGACAAAAGAAAATTGAAGATATAAATGATATAATTTTTTGTCCTTGTGGAAAATTCAGAAAAAATTGTTGAAATCATAGATATAGTAAAAAGATACTGATTAAAATTGATCACTAAGCTTTTCTCAATGATGTGAAACCAAAATGAATCGAGTTATAGTATAGTGATCAAAAAGGCTTGGCTAAGAAGGTAGGGCAAGCGTTAACAGGATCAATGATGTCATGATACAAGTGTGTTATAGTTTTTTCTTCTTCTTATCTTTTATTTTCTCTTGGAAATTGATTATTAAGTTAAGGGAACTTCAAAATTAAATTTTATTTCTTTCAAGTTTTAGATTGTACTCTGACATTTCTAAGATTTCAATTTCTTGCTTGGATTCATTGCTAAACATGTTATTTATTCACAGCTACAGACAGCTAGCTAAAGTTCGAGTTAATTTTCTATGCAAAATCAAGTAACAAGTGAAGAAGGACAAATGTCACAACTTGAACAGATTTAATTTAATGCAAAAAGAGACAAGTGAAAATAAATAAATAAATAAATAACTCTTACCTTTGAAGTATTGGAACTCTTAGAAAATCATCTGTAAAAAATTTTAGGAAATAAGGAAGAAATATTAATTTAGTTAAGGTTAGTAAAGATTAATAAGTAAATATTAATATTATGTAATAATCTTTTTTATTTTACAAGTTCCAATGTCTTTTTTTCTTCTTATCTTGATTGAATTTGCAGTTTGTTTCATGATATTTAATTAACAGCATGTCTTTCATTAATTTTCATCCCTTAATTATTATTTATCATTAAATATAATAAATCTATTAGGTATAGATCATTAATATATTAATATGTTTAACATGTATTCAAATATCACATTCACAAAAATATAAAAGGACAGCCTCAATGAGTTATCATAAACTTTTTAACTTTTCCCACTTTTTAAAAATTCTTTTTTTGGTAATTTTTTTTTAGTAAATTAAATGAGTTAATTATTATACTATATATTTTTTTTTGGAACAGAGAAAAGGATAATTAAATGATAAGTAATCGTGAGTTACATTTTGGTAAAGGATCCCACGTGCAACAACAATTATGACAACAACGATTTCCAGGCATAGTGTTCAACAATATTATTTCTCATATTATCTTGTTTCTTTGTTTCATATAAAGTATTTTACAATTAATTAGTTCATCACATCATGATAGTCCATTCAAATAGCATGATACTTAAATATAAATTCATTTTAGTCGTAATTTGTTAAAATTCTCTTTTCTGCTTCGTAGCTTCTCATCTTTTCTTCGCATTAAATATTAGGTACTATGTACAATATTACAATATATATTTATGTTTACAACATATTAATAGGTTTGTTTTTATACTCTTATATTCATATTTTATGTACAGCAATAATCTTCTTTTTTGTTATCTTTGTAATAATTACATATACATCATATACGATAAAGTGATAAAATGAATGATTTTTTTAGGCCTTTGAAAATGTCAAGAAATGCATTTTAAATTTACTAGAGATTTTGATAAATAAGAGAGCAAAGCAGAACTTAATTTTTTTCTGCCTTTAATATGGTTTTTCTCACTATCTATACAAATATAATATTAATATCTATATAGGTACATGACTTTTCTTGGAAATTCTTTTTTTTTACTCTCTATTTGTTTCTGTCATCAGGGTTTGTTTATGTTAAGTTGGTAACTTTGTTGTAAAATTTGTAGTAAAGCCTTTTTGCCATTTTACGTTTTGTTTTACAAAAAGACACTTTGTTTAAGGCAAAAATTTAAATTTTCTACCCTTTTTTTTGTTCCAAAAATAAATACTTTTTTAAATACTTTTCAAGTTAAAATTGGCAAAACAAGAATATTAAAATTTTGTTCTTCTTAGGATAAAAAATTTAAAATTTTTCAAATTTTAACAATGGATATGTTTATATTATTATCTATAACTGTTTGCTTTGCCAAAAAATAAAGAATTTATAAATAAAAATTTGATAAATAATAAAAATTAATAAACAGGAACCCTTAAAATTCATTTGAGATATAAAAGATTTTTCTTGACTCATTGTGACTTGACTATTAAAACATTTTTACTCCTAAAACATTAAATTTCCTAGTTTTCATTAAAAATATTGACAACTAGGAGTATATAGTTTGTGCTAAGTTGTGAAAATACAAAACTATCTACATCACCATCATTTTTATCTTTATCGTTATCATTCTTATCATCATCACATTCACAAGCCATATCATTTGTTAAAATCAAGGTTTTTTTGACTGCATTTAATTGAATTTCATTCAAAAATTAAATAATTTCTTGTGTGTTTTGAAAATTTCACAATTTAAAATTTCGAGGTTTTTTTTGTAATTTTATAAAACTAGAAACAATTAATAGTTTTTAAAAACTAGTACGGAATGTAGTAAAATCGAGAAAATCTCATATCATATGCGTGTAATAACAATTTACAATTTTCCCCATATTGGTTTTCCACCTTCAGTTTTAATTAAATTTTACTTTAAACTATTTGTTATTATTTGGCAACATGTTTTAGAAATTATCAATATTAATTCATTATCCATTATAGATATCTAAATTTACAATTAATAAAACAATTAGGTAATAATTAATTAATTAATTCGTTAATTAATTATCTCATAATAACGTAATAATAAATAATTAAAGCCGTTGAGTTAATTAAGGGTTTTAATGATTAAAATTTAAATTCGCTTGTCATACAAACTTTAAACTTTCATTGTTTCTATTCCCTAGTTTTTTAGTTTTTAAAATGCTATTGTTATTTGATTTCTGTACAAATTTATAAATGTTTTCTTTGTCTTGGACACAATATAAAATATTTATTAGACACATCAACAATTTGAATTAATTAATTATTAATAAATTGGACTAATATTGAAAAATTTAGTTGTTTCATTAATAATTAATTAATTAAGTTTTTCTATTAGATATATAGATGATATAGATAAGAATAGAAAACACATCTATAGATTATAATATTTAATAATAATTTCTGCTCTGTTTTGTTTCGTATTTCTGCGCATTTAATTGATTTAAAATTTAATTGTAGCGTCATATATTTAAAATCCTTTTTTTGCCTAAGTAATAAAAAAATTTTCGTGCATATAATCTCTCAGTCTCCAATAAAAAAAAGAAGAAAAAAAAATACCAGCATTTAATCAATTAATTAATTAATTCAAAGTTCATTTTGTAACACACTTATTATGGCATTTCAAATTCACATTGTATAATAAAATTAATTATTATTGACTTAAAATTTAAATTTAAAATGGCAAAGAAAAACTCCTTCAAGAATTATTTCCTTTCGTGTTTGTTTTTTGTTTGTTTGTTTTGGGGTTGTTGTAATAAGTCGACACGTTTATAATAAAAAAAAATGGCACACGATACGGGCGCACAAAGGCCAGTTTTTAATTTTTTTTTATCCAGATAGACACTATCGAAAATTCTAGACGTTTCTTCTTCCTTGTATACAAATATTACCAACAACAAATTACAAAGAGATCAATGGGGTTTTTGTTTGTTTGTCAGGTCGCATTTTCAAATAAATTTCCTTCGTCCTTGTTTAAGTCTACTCGACACAACGAACGAAAATCAGTACTTAAGTGAGAGCCAACAACAACTTACATGACCCGCGCTCATCACAAAATTATTGATTGATCATCGTCGCAAATCATTATCACTCACTAATTACTCGATGCGCACGTAAATGAGCCTTGCGCTCTCGGTGCCGAGATCACAGTCGTCGCGGATGAAGAGAACACATTCGCCGGGTGCCAGCTCGGCGGTGGGCAATTCTCACAGGGTCGTCGTCACAACTGGTAACGCTAGGCTGTTGTTATCATC
>JASKGN010016747.1:0-10505 GCA_030556245.1 Falagria sp. GC000072 | reverse complement strand
GGTAGATAGATACACACATGCTTGATAAATTTCTTAGTTATAATTTACTTATGGTAAGACTAGAACACTGGAAAGATGTGAATTGACTCAGTGGATAGCTTGTTGATTTACTTTATTTACTCTTTTCAATTAAATTCATTTTGTTCGTTTTACTTTTTACTTTTATTTTGGAAAATCAAGATTTGGACTTTAAGGTCCTTAAGCCCTTTATAAATTTACAAAGTATTTAAAACTTGTTTCAAGTTATAATAATATCCTAACTAAGTAATTTATTCCTCATGATAAGAATGAGTAATTCAGGAAAACAGAAAATTACGATTATTCCACCCATTTACCACAAATCTTGCACACCATTTCAACTCCTTTTCACAACTATAAGCTTTTTATCTCCATCATATTTTTATTATCCAAATATCACACTTCCCACATCGCTAAAAATAAATCCTAAGCCCTCGTAAACCTTCTCCTGGTTTCGTTTCTTCGACTGTATTTACCTACTCCTTTTGCTTGCTTGCTTGCTTACTTACTTGCGGTTTATTTCCCGAGCTTTTTCGCCTTTACATTCAACATAATGCACCCGCCATCACCATCGCCACCACATACGACACGACATTAGATTTAAACTTCGTTTGCATATGGGCATATGTTTTCCGACAACTCCACAGCACCACGGATTACGACATGCACACAGCAGTATAACAATACCAACACGTTACCAATATATCCAATCCAATCCTTGGTGGTTTGCTGCTGGTTTTGTACTACGACTAAGCTCCTGCTGGAGATTGTCGGTACACCTCGATTTTCTATTGTGAGTAATAATACCAAGAAAGTTTACTCTTCTCTCGCTATTATTGTTATTGCTGCGGGCTTGTTCGCCAAAGTCCTGCGGATTTGTTTATACATTGCGCACTGGAAACATTATGACCTATGACATGCTCCTCGGTTACCCTTGTGTTTGTGTTTGATAGCACGAAAATGTATGCGATCGTGCGTGAGTTGTTCAATCTTCTACTCTTGTATCTTTATTGCCATCAGCTACTGTAAATTCACCACCTTGCTTTTGGTTTGCACCTACGATGATAAAATAAACATTGTGCTAAAGTTTTCTACAAAGATTTATTTATTTATTCAAATTTAGGAAAACTTTTTCTCAGTGAAAATTTTGTTATTAATAATTATCACGTTTTTCAAATTTAAAATTATTCATATGCATAAACATGATTTAAATATTACTTATTCTTATAAAAAGATATGTTTTACGATAATTAAATTTAAGTTTTGAAAAACACTTTGTATTGAAATCATTACCACCTCGTGGAATGCAACAAATTGATGCATTCGAAGCACGTCGCATCGAAACTTTCGACTATTATTACCTACCTTGTTCTATTCTAGTGTTTTAACTGAAAGGAGCGTCCAGTTGAAATTTAATTGGTATTCATAGTCGCGCGTGTTTGTTTAAATAATTAATGCCTTTTTATCGCTTGTCATTTGTTCGTGCATTCATTAACACCTCGTCTACAAACTTGCACAAACTTGTAACTCGCCAACTTACCAAGTTGCGAATTGAAAACTTAAAAGGGATGATGTGCATGTACAAATAATCCCACTAACTTAACTTGTTTTCGCTAGCTAGTTAGAATTGGAAAATTGAGAGAATAGTTCAGGGAAACTCATCTTGCACTTTTTAATATAAAATATAATCAACCGGTTCTAAGATTAAAATTTTAATTCATGTACTACCAGGTAAGGTAGTATTATTAATAATTATGTAATCATAATATTCATGTGGTTATTTGCATTTTATTAGAATTATTTTTTTACTGAATTCCATAAATCGATTTGTATGCAAATGGTGAAATCTTAGATGGACTAAGATACGAGTGCGATTCCTCGGATTGGAAGCGTTTAAAATAATAGCGAATGTTAAAACAAACTGTAAGACTCTTCAAGAAGCAGAGATATTTCCTTTATTCCAACGGGTGCATTTGCATACAATGCGAGTGTAAATATTCGAGACTTTGGTCTACCAAGAGAGAAAAGAAAATGTTTTGCTGACTGTGAGTGTAGGTCTTCACTGTTTTCAGCTTATAATAAATCTTCTCTGGGAAAGAAAAGAATCAAACGGGTACCAACTTATTGTACACAATTTTATCTTCTATAAACCTACCTTTTTGAACATTTTCGAGATTTACCTATGATAGAGTTATTAGTCATCGTTAGATAGATTTCCAAATTTTATGAAAAGATTCTCATAGTATATGGGGGTCAAAAATTCTAATAAGTTAGGATTTCACGCAATATTTCAATTTTATTATAATTGACATTTGAGGGTGAATCATTTACACCCACTTATTAAATTTTGCTCTATAATTTGTATAAGGGTTGTCAAATTGATTTAATTAAATTCTGGGTATTTATTTATTTTTATTCAAATTGTAAATTTTTTTATTTTTTTCTATGAAAACTTAAAAGTCCTTTATTCAATATATTTCATTCTGAAGAACTCCAAAGTCAAATATCGAGTTTTCGCTATTATGTCCATGCATCACAGCGAAAGAAGTGGAGGCGGCGACGACGGCAACGTCGGCGGTGCGATTATTTCGAGCGTAACGGAAAGCGGCAAATTGGCCATCCGAGGCGTAGAAATCGTTTACTGGTTCGATTCAATCAACGAAGTTGCGGTAATTTTATTTCCGCTAACCTACGACTCCTTCCATCTCTCGTTCTAACCCTGTCTGCTTTTACCACCAACTCTGCGATTACAGTCGCCTTGGAAATTCCACCATTCACCCTTAAATTGTCAAAATGCAAAACGCAAATTGTTGCATTGTAAAAATAAAAATTCTCTCGAAGCAAAGAAACAAGACGTGTTTCTCGATGATCTCTTTGTTTTCCTTCTTATTTGTTTTTGGATTTTCTTGTAGAGTTAAAATCAGCCATGCGTCATACTTGTACAAGATACAACGCCTCGCGTGACTGACGCATTGGCAAGGTAGTTCCTTCTTATTTCATTTGGTGTTCAGCAATGAGTGTAGGTATTATAGGCGCGAGCCACACTTTGTATATAGTTCAAAGACACCGCCGTCTCATGTAGTGACAGCCTTAATATGTATTCATTTAGCGCTATGACAAGCCACTGATTAAGAAACGTTCACTAAGTAGGTGGCAATTGTAGGTCTGATTATCCGACGCCCAAGAAATGCTAAATACGGTACACAACTTTTTGCAAATGTCAGCGAGGGATTTTTCTGTTTCTGTTTAAATTTATTTATTTTTTTTATTTTTGAATATATTATGTAGATAAGAATTAAATTTACGAGGGTGTTTAGTTTTTGATATATGCAGACTGTTTTTTTTTGTTATTAATATAATACCCCCACAACAGGGTACATAAATATATATCAATCGCTTTTATATCTTTTTATGTTTTTTTGGAGAAACGCACAACAGCAGTTAGCCGTTAGTTGCCATTGAATATCGGATCGGATAGTTTTTTCAGCATTTTTCTTTCTTCTGTTGGTTGCTTTGTAGGGATGCTGGATGTTTTGAAGGGAATTTAAGCCATTGTTATATTTACACAAGCATGGCAGCTAATGGCCGCACAACGGGTGGTTTGTTAGTGTTTAATGACTTCTGGTCGACTTTTAGAAACTTTAGACGTTTCCATTTCGTGGAGTTTTCTTTTCTCATTTAGTTTTATTTGAATTTTACTTCTTTCTTCGAATTTTACTTCTTTTATGGAGCATGAAAAATACTTCTTCCTTGACATTAATTTCATGCTGATTTTACAGTTTTTTTTTTGCTGGAGTAAAATTTAATAATAAAAATATTTTTGGCGAATATATGAAATGTTTACCAATTACGTCATAATATGTCTAAAGATTACATGATCTTATATTTCTTATTTTATGCTTGTAATCTTGGAAATTGGATTAAATTTTATGGTTGTCAGTTTTATCAATGATTCAGGACCCATCTCAAATTGTTATCTTTCTTTAATAACTACAAATCAACGAAAATTTTATCTTTGAATTTTGATTATAAATTCTATCTTTTCAAAATTGTATTTATTTATTTTCTTTCTTGGTTGTTGAATAGATTAGTAAATATCAAAACCTACATTATCAATCCATCAATGCTTCAACGTCTCTTCAAAATTTGTTTATCCTGCTGTTACGCCTATCAAAAAAATTCTAAAATTCTTTGCACATCAATAAATCTATTTTCAAACTAATTCCAAGTAAATCCAAAATAACCTAATATTTGCCCACTTGGAGTTTGCAAATAAATTAATTTCTTGCACTTTCACATCTCAGACACGGTATTATCTAAATGTAACACGATATTATTCAAGATGACTAGCAAAGGAAACATGAGAGTAGGCAAAAAAAAAGGTAACGAAACTTTTTGGTTTGCTGTTTCGTATTGTTAGCAAGTTAGCTGCTAGTTGAAGTTGGCTTTGCTGATTGACAGTTGGTCGTTGTTGGTTTTTGGGTTTCGAGTCGTCGCCACAGTGCTTGGAATTCTCGGAAGGACTAGAGAACCCAACCTCTCTGGCACTAACAGCCTTGACTCTAAAACTCCAAGTAATGAATCCCAAATTACTTTGAATACTATGCTAAGAATACGTCATGTTGGTTTATGACTTTCATATGGATGCTTAGGGAAACGAAGGAAAAAAGAAGAAATCCAAGTGGAAGAAGAATGAAAAAATATCCATTACAACTTTTACGGTGGAGAGATTCTTCAAATTTATTGTCCACATGGCCGAAATAATATGACACGTTTATACAGAATTTCTAAGATCTTCCAAAATTCAATTTTTTTATGTTTTGAAAGTTTTTGCTAAGTATTTATACGAATGATTAGAAACCATTTGTACTTGCGAGTCTATAAAATTTGAATTGTTATCTAACGGAAGATGCAAATTCATACAGCGTTAAGCCCTCATAAACAATAAGTATGTAAATGCGAACATATCATGTAACCGCGTGGGTGTTCTTATGGCATTAGAACAGACGCAGATGGCATATAAAAACATCAACTTTTACCTACGAATCATCGTTCGTGGCTCGACACAAAACACAACAGTCGTGTGGTGCCGCCACACTATGACGTTATCCAGACAGGGACCATGACATGAGTGTATTATAAGAAGGAAAACTTACTTGGAGAGGTTCCAAGATATAGATATTGAGATGCAGATAACGGATAGCGGTTTACAACCACCGATGAAGTGCCTTTTAGCCTTCAATCTTCGCAAACACATCATTACCTACGAATTTACGCACTCGAAGTTAGATATAAACCATATAAACCAAAGCCATTCGAAAGATTACATGCAGCTTGATCGTCGTTCATAAGACGCGCAGAAAGCTGGTAAATCTTCTTATCGGCTCGGATTTTAGATTTTTGTTGTTGGGTGGTTGGTTTTAGCCGATTTGTTTTGACTTCATGGAATTGTTTATGGGTAAACTTTCGTTTTAGGGGTTTTATTTTATCAATCGATGAGTTTTACGTTGAATAAATTAAATCTTTTGTTTTCCTAATCTTTTAAAATGGAAATATATAGGATGTTCAGAGATGTCCGCTGTCAACGTGACTAAAGTTAGTCACGTGTTTATGGTCACGTGGATATCGGACAATCTCGAAAGCATTGTATACACCTGAACTTATTCATTTGCTAATGATTTTGTTTCTTTTTGTTGCAGGTAAGAATGATTTTATTTATCACTCTGTTAATTAATTTCTCCATTTGGTTAGTGGTAAGTTAAATTCAGTAAATATAATAAATCATAAATTTTGAAATACGTTATCACAAGTACTTCCTTTGTTTTCTGAATGATAATTAAACCAGACTATAAATAAATTACAATTCATATGCATAAACAAACGCATGAAAAAAGCGGCTAAATATGAAATGATTTTTGTTTTACTTACTTACGTACTCAGTTATTATTCAAGTAAATGGAATATCCTAATATCATACATCGCAAAGTTAAACAATTCATAAAACAAATAGGTAAATAATAAACAAACAAATGATAATTATAATAATTACGATTTTTCCACGGCGGCAGCGGTAATAAACAGGCGAGAGATGTCGAGACGCGACGATAAAGAAAGCACATATACTTAGGACGTTCTGGTTTTTCTTTTTTTTTTCTTTTTTACCTTTCTTCAGTAATAGGATAACAAACAATGCGTGCGAGTAGCGCGGTTTGGGTTTATGCTCCGTCTTTTCTTCTCCTGCTTCAACCTGCGCAATTATAAAAATAACGACTTTGGAAACCTGGTGCCTGTTAAGGTATTAACGCGAGAACATAAAAAAGAAGCAGTCCCATTTGGATTAAATAAAGCAGCTTGTGTAAATGTACACTGGTCGTTGGTAAAATTTAATTTCATACCAGAAAAATTATTTATTAATTTTTAATTTATTTGTATGCAAAATTATGAATAGATATTTTATTACAAACAACACTTAATTAATTATAAAATATTAATTTCTTAATAGTGATAATAAATCAATCATACTTAACACTAAAAATAATTTTTGAAAAATACAGTGAAATTTGGTTTTATCGACACAATGATTGTGCATATCTACACAAAAGCCATAAAAACCAGTTCATAATGGCGGGCGCTATAAAAACGCACTTTGCATTCGGTGTTATCAGCGTTTTTTATGTTGCGTTTAGTTCGTATTTTATATTTATATTCGGGATCAACAGCCAGGCTAAAAATACAAGAAAAAATATTAAAAATCTACATCCACAAACTTGGTCACTTACCTACCCACATCAAGCACACCAACTTACGTGATAATTATTATTGGAATAGTTAAGTTGCGTGGTCAAGCTTTTAGTTTTATTTCTTAATTATGCGTTCACGTCGCTCGTATAATTATGAAATTTAAATGAACGAACTTTTACACGGCCATAGAAAACAATCTCACGTGTCAAAGGGCATTTAATGTTTGATGGAATAGCTTCAGACTTTTTATTTCCTTGTGCAAATTCATTTTAGGGCACACATGATGGTTGCCGGTTGATGGAAATGCAAAATTATTGATAACAAAAATAAATAAATAAAATGTAAATATTTTTATTTCATTTTAATAAAATTTAAAGTGTTCAAAATTTTAGTTACATATTAGTAAATTACCAGTTATTTTTAATTAAAAGTTGAAATAGGAAATATTAGTTCTGAACTTTGATTAGTCACACATGTACAAATATAGAATCTGCATGTGAGTATTGGATATCCAATAGAAGAGAACGATGAACCAAAGAAGCATCGGTAGTACATGGCCCAGCAATGCATCACATACATTACACATGCGAAAGGATCAGAAGGATCAGACATTCTCTGGCAGTGTGCAAATGCGCGAGTGTGTGTCGGTAGCGAGCAGCACACGAATGTTCGATGTAGAGTGATAATATTCGCGAGATCGCCCCAGACGATTCACGCTTGGCCGATACCAATTCAGAGCCGGAATTTATCCTATCAATTTCTGCCCGCTGAACCGGCAAAGAGCTCGCCCTTACACACACACACACATACACCCACACACACCCTACGACCACCACCTCGATGAGTGCATGCACCCGATCCGCCCGCCTCATTACTGCCGCCGGATGAGGCCGCCATCTTGTTCCGTTCCCGTCGTGATTTTACATGTCGTTGTGTATGTTTAATCATGCGCGCCTAATTCGTCGGGAGAAATTTATAATTGGACATTCCAAATTCGCCGGCGACGACGGCATAGCGCTTCGAGCGAAAAAACCCCAAGGCGTGACGGACGGAAAAGACGCGTTTCGAGAGAAGGAAATCTCCAAGGAGGAGGGTAGGGTGATTCGTTTCGTTCCTTTCCTGCCTTCTTCGACGAAAGGGCACATTAAATTGGCATTTTTCTTAACGAGTCCTTATTTTCCATGCTGCTGCTGTCTGGTGCCTCGTTTTTTCTTTTTCGAGTGCAGTCGAATAATTTATTGGCATTATCGAAGCATCAATCCTTGGCAAAGAATGTTTCAATATCAATTAAACCAGGAAGACATGGAAATGTCCAATCGAATCGAAAGTGTTGACCAAAGGGCAACAAAGTGCTTACATGCTTGCCTACGTGCCTATTGCCTTGGAGTAATGACCCGTTTTGATTTGTTCAGTATCGCATCACGCGCTTCTTTGCTTCTCTTCCTTTGCGACGTCTTCGTGCAGTTTCTACATTCCGGTCAATCGCATTCTTACCAATTCGACCGCAAATGCTTCGAAATCGAGGGATGTTAGCCAAATACCCCGTGTGTGCATTTGGGCTAAAGATTCTACCACAAATATTTGATTTTGTCTATGGCATTTTTACACCTTGGGTTTATTCGTCCACAAGTGGGCATGTCATTGGAAATTTGATGACATTTTAATTTCAGAAATTGTCGATGGTCATTTTTTTTGGAGAAATCTTTGGTTAGGTTAGGATATTTGTTTGTGTCCGCTCCAATTTAGTCTTAGTCCACCAAGTTGGATCGGCATGAATTTGCTTTGAGAATAGGGCGTGACGTGTGGGCAGATTTGCAGAAGTGTAGTGTTTTTCCAAGTCGACACGTTGCAAGTGAGCTCGGTAAATCATGTCGAAAATGTACTTCTTTGTTGCATTGTTTCATATCCACTTTGGCACAATATATTCAAAGCAATTGTACATGTCTAGGCAATTTTGAAATATCGCATATCCTAGAGTGACACACCGCGAAACCACAGCTGCGCATTAAAGTTGGATAAATTTTGTGTTTATGTATTTATGCATACGACCATACAATGCACGATGTGTTGCCTAACGAAATTTCCTTCTTTCGCTATATCAGAATGTCTGTCGACTGCAGATTTACCAATTTGGCACGCATCCGCACTGTACATACGTACCTTTGACGATTGAGAGAAATACATGTTGACAGTTGCATTATGGGTAAATCAAAAGGGTGCCAAATATCAAATACGATTGCGCTTTGCGTTTTACCGCGTACATTTAAAAGTGTCAACAACAGAAATTGTTTCCAGCGTTGTTGGGAAAATTGTCGATGAAAAATATTCAGTTTTTGTTTTTCCTTTTTTGGGAAAGCAAAATGTGCAGTTGAATTTTTAGCCAAACTAAACGTTTAATAAAGGTTAAATTCTCGAAGATTCTACTTTGGAAATAAGCGAAGAAAGCATGACCTCCCTTTGAATCATCCATGATCCCTGCAGTAAGGGAATTGCTTTCTCTCAAGTTCTGTATTTCATTATGTGATGCGATGCATTCCGAATTGGCTGGATATGAGTACAGGACCGAAAAAGACCAGCAACCCATTGGAAAGGCAATACTGTCGTCGGATAGACGGGCGCAGATCGCCCGGGCACTCTCTGGTCAGTTATTGCATGCAAATTCCTCGAGTCAAGTTGAGAGAGCGAAGGCCCTCTTACACACTATACGTCCTCGCCAATAAAAGAAAACTAAACAAGATCCCTGAAGAATTCCCTTCGCTCGTTTAATGGCATGACGAGCTTTACGGTCCGGCTACGCCTAGAATAACATTGCGTCGTTGTTGCTGCTGGATGGTTGGCTAGCTTCGTAGCTTCTTTGCGCTCTCTTCGCCAGCCAATATTGCATTCAAATATTCTGAAAATACGAAATGCCCCTGCCTGCCCTGCCCTGCCCGTCTGCTTCACTCGCTTGCTTTCACTCTGACGGATCGCGGACGCTTTTGGTCTGTGTGTATTCGCAGCTTCTTCCTACTGTTGTTTGTATCTCGTATGCATGCACATGTGCGCAAACCGACATATTGAATTTTAAAGTTTATCCGGCAAATAGCGATAAATAATGAAAATGCCTGCAACAACATTGCATCGCATTATCGATAGCCAAACAAATCAAGTTCTTCGCCTTTGCCGTAATGTATTTGCCATAACTATTCGTGCATGGGCATAATATCCTCTCTTCGCTCCAATCGCAAATTTATTTTGCCGTACTTATAGAATACAAGTCCAGAACTAACTTTGAGCGAGGAGCATAATATTATTTGCTTGCCTTGTCGTTAACTCGTTTGGGTCGATTTATACTATACATTTTATGGATATTATAAGAAATCAACAAACCGTCGAATGCTAAAGAGTGCTTGCGATTTTCACAACGCATTTCCCGATCCGATTCTACTCCTAGTAGTAGTTCTTCGGGAATTCTCTTTTTTTTCGGGCGAATATCGTTAAGTTCCTCTTCCACGCGTTTGTTCATTCGATTGTTGTGCGGCAATTGCATGGCAGCAGCCAGTGGTGAATAAATTCGTGTGCGCAACGAATTCTCTCTCGTTGCTGCTACTTGCTTGGATAACAGCGCTTGGATGGAGTCCTCGAAACAACATTTCTGCATTTCTCCATTCGGTCAGAAAATGTGCCGGAATAACGTTTGCTTGCCTGCGTCCAAAACGCTTCAAGGGACTCCTAAGGGCCTCATTTCTTCAGCCGCGTACACATTT
>JASKGN010016712.1:0-10435 GCA_030556245.1 Falagria sp. GC000072 | reverse complement strand
GCATGAATTACCCCCGTAAATATTCATATTACACGAAAGGATGTTTATTGATATAAGAGCGGACATACTCCTCGAGAAGATTATTGCTATAAAGGCAACTCGAAGAGAAATGAAGCAGACAAGCTTCATGAAATATGTCACTTGCAGTGCTTATATTACCCAATCTCGTAAGTTATAAATCCTCTGCGCTTACATAATCTTGGAAATATATTAAAAGCATTTTATTGCTGAAGACTACCCAACAGAATTGAAACCGAAACCCTAAGAACCCAACGCGTAAACGAAAATAATCCTTGATACTTTCGCAAAAAGAAAATAATTACAAAAAAATATCATTCTTAAAAATACTAAAAGCAATTTAACTCCCACTAATACAAAAAAAACGTCTGTGAGTAAAAAAGCCAGTCTGAAAGGTATTTATTTTCTGTGAACTGTAGCAACCCTCAGTCCAGTTTTCGAAATGATATCCCAACGGCAGTTTTATTACCCTTCCGTTCATTCTTTCTTTACTTGTTACGAAATATCCATCCCAGGACAAACGTTCGTCTAAGGTCGAGCACAACAAAAAGCACAAGCTGTAACAACACCCTCGAAGGAGCTGCAAAGGGCGAAAGCCAGATTTTCTCAACGACCCCGTTCTCGTCCTCGTTTTCGCCAATATGTGTGGTACAACCATTACCTATAGTCGGCGCAAACTAAATTATATCCAATGAATAAATGAAAATGTATAGGAGAGTTTCCCCCAATATTTATAGAAGCTCGTGCTTTCCTCGTTTCGTTTCCCTGCCTCGTGCCTAGTTTACGACCGCTCTTGGATTCTGATATATTGTGAGATATTGTTACAGTTACCATCAATCTGATTGATTCACTTGAACCGGAGTGTTTGATTCAGATGGACATGATGGATAAATCCTCTAGATGGATCACCCATAATAAATCATTACGGATGGAAAATTTCGCAACATTTAAGAACGACGAATAAAACAAAAGCGAACAACAATACAAGAAAAACAAAGTGTAATCAGTGTAGTTCTTGGGCAGTTGTTGTTAAACTGTGTTTATCAGTTTACGGCACGTACGCCCAAAACCGTTGGGCGAGAGGAGTCATCATCCCCCGAAGTCCTTGTTTCTAACTAACAAGCGACAAGTTTCTTTTGTAAAACACCTCCGGGGTGGTTGTCCGCCTGTGTGTGCTGCCACGCCAAACAACTTTTATTCGTCCGTTTACGGCAGCCGTGAGGATTAAACTTGGCTCGATAAATTACCAACGGACAAGTCGGTCGGCACAAGGCCCGCGGAACCATTTCGCATGCGAAATAATACATAAAAAGGCATAAAGAAACATTATAATAAAATTACATACCCATTTCTTGCGTAGGCTTTATGGCACGACGTATAATCGTAAAAGCTTATTTATTATTTACATTTTCGCTATATATATCCCGGCGCATTCACTTGACATCGTTTATTTTCAACCCGCAGAGGTGGTGCTACCACTGGCTTTTTTGTTGTACCTACACTTTGGGTTTACATTGCGATAGTACATGGCGATGGCGGTTCACCTTCGTAACAGTTTGCGAACGGTGCGATGCCAAGGGCTAGAAAATTTCCTCGGTTTTAGGCGACATAATTGCGCGTTTGCTCAAGACGTTAACGGCAAGATAAACACTCCGAACGTATTTCATTTCTCTACTCTTTACAGACTCAAGCTTGCCGCATGTCTTTATCGAATTATTTACCATTACAATCTAATTAATTCTAATGCTAACACAAAATTGCAAAAGACTTATTAAGTTCTGTAGGTAAGTATGCTAAAATGTATTCAATATCAACTACCAAGAAATACGAAATACAAACAAGTTGCTGCTTACTAAAAGTGACTTAATTAATTTTTAAGCTGTCAACAACATTAAGAAATTTTATATTAACTGGGATTAAATTAGAAATCTTATCGAACATGATTCTTATCAAAATTAACAATGGCTGAAGAAATCTTTGTAAATGAGATACAGACAAAACATGCCGGTTGCACACACGTATAGATAAACTATTTGTTCGATCATAGAAAGACTTTCTATCTGGAGTTGTCGATCAGCCAAAGAATGGCCGAGTATGTTGTGTGGATGAAATTGAAGTCAGTCCAGAACAGCGCGCTTGCACGGATGCTTGGCGTTCGCTCAAATTGACGGGAATCGATGCTGGTCGAAAATCTAGCCGCCTTTTTCCAAGTCACTCTATTTGGCAGTCTACGTACAGCAGAGACTCTCAACCTCATTCCCCAAACGAGTGCATGTTTGGAGCCGACTGGACCTGAGTTTATCGGCTCAATTACCCGTCTCTAATTGCCAACATGATTTGGAACTTCCTCATTGACTTCTTATCAATTTATTATTACTCTACTTCCACGAACTCGCTCTCGACCTATTTTTATATTGCTGCTATTACGTCTTACTTTCCTTATCTATAATTTAGTTTGAATTTTCCAAGTGGAAAATTGATTCCATTGTACTGATTCTATTATTTAGCCAATTCTAATTTTTTTTATTTTTCTGAGTTTTCCTCCATAAATAAATTGTTTTATTCATAGTTTAAAAATACGTCTTTCAAGGTGTTTGCAAATTTAACGTTAACAAATAACTTTGACAGAACAAACGAGGAAAAAATTGAATAATGTTAAGCAATAAAAGTTGACGTTTGACTTTCGCCGAGTGGCGGCGGTGATTTCTTTATAGTTGCAGCAATAAAATCCAGAATCGTTAAATTTAAACCTTTAAATCCCATTGTGTCACAGACGTCGTCACGTTATGTGCTCACAGAGCCCGAGGAATAAACACTGACAGGAAAGGCACTGCCAGCACACAAAGTAGTCACTGACAGGATTCAGATTTTCCTTCAGATAGATCAGTCAATGGGAATGGTAATAAATAAACTCGTATAGTTTGTGGCTTTCGCATTGCAGAAAATGCCAAATCAGCGTCGACATTAAATGCTAATTTTTATTTTATTTCATTTCATTTAAAATTGACTGATTTGAAAAGAAATTAATTGAACGCCAGACTTTTCAATCTCTGGAACTTTTCATAACATGATGGATATGCCATGAGAGAATTTCCAACCCTCGAAAAAAAACATTACAATCACGCATGGAAATTACAAACTTTTCACTTGGATGTATTCACACTCTTAAGCCCATCTACTGTCATATCCTGCTGTTGCATGTATGAGGCCCTTGGAAAATCGTATTATTAAACCGTCCGAACGCGTAATTGACAAACGGTTCAATCAGTCGCTAACACAATTTATGGTTTAATTGTTTGCAGGCATTACAGCATATAAGCACACATCACAACAGTCATATGCAAATATATCTATCTGTTGAAAGCTAAACTTGTTGTTGAATTATCAAGTGCAATTTCATATAGAGAAAAAACTACTGTTTAATCGAAGCAACATTGACAAGCGCCCGGAGCACATCACGACACGACTCGGAAAATCGGATATTAATCAACTTATTTACAGTGGTCGTCGTTATTGAATGAAGCGACCACGTTCTTTTAATATCGGACAATGCAGGTTGCCGAAATGATTTTTCATGTTTCGTTATGAAGATTTTTTTGTTATCCAATTGCTCGTAGAGATGTATTTTTGTTGGTTAAATCCTATTGTCATTTCCGTATACATCCACCTACACATGAACAATGGAGAGTTTGGAAAGAAACCAATTTGCAATTTGAATGAATTTTGATTTCCTTTCAAAGCTGTAGCTACTTTGTTTCGCAGGCGGAATGCTCGTTGAATTTTTGTATTCAATTTGTCCGTTTGACCCTTACAAATTGAATTGTTGACTTTGAAAAATCATTTTTCCACAGCGTATAAATTTTTAACAAAAGTGATTTTTTAAACTGGAAAATCAATGCTTAATACTTCTATCTCCTGGAGGGAGAAAAATCTGATCTAAATAAAAAATGAATCATCAAATATTAATTTGAGGATGAGTCATTATAAACTAAATATGAATCGAATGACAGCTTATCTATTTCTTTCTATATTCATTGTGAGATTGCTTAAACAGTAAAATATGATAAGCTTACTTAACTTGTTAGCGTCACACACAAAAGCCACGTGCACAGTTAATGTTAGTGATTCAAAGTGAGGGTGTATCGGTCTGGAGGACGGTATCCTCGCGGGACGACAACATCCATTAAGGGGTGGATTTCTGGATAATTCCTTGATAATACCCAAAGCACAAGGAATAATAAATGCATTAAATAAGCCTAGATCTGCTGAGATCCCGAAAGAACAAAACCAACAACTAATAATTAATTAATTTGGGTTTTAATTAGTATAAACGCGATGGTAATACTTTAGTAAAAGTTACCCCGTAATATTTTGCAGACTGCGACAAGTAAAATTTAAACCGTGACGTGGTTGTTTCATATCGCACATATTTAAATTAATATTTTATTATGACATTACCACAAAAAGACAGAAGTAATAAAAAAGTACATAAAGTATACAAAATATTACAAGCCAGCAATAAAAATAAAGCAAAATAAAGTAAGAGAAGAAAGAGCAAACATAAAATTTTAAAGATATCGAGGTTAATGTTCGCGCAGGAGATGTTCAGCGATTCAGCAAAATAAAATAAAAGCAAAGAAATGTTTAATTGTGCGTGAAATGCTTTCTTTTCTCTTAGTGCAAGTACTTTGCCAACTCTGACAACACTTACATTACTATAAAAATGTGAAATAGAAGAAACGGAAGGAGTTGGGTACTGCGTGCACCCTTACTGCAAAGAACGAAGTAAGAAAACACTGAATTTTTCTCTGTTTGCGCTCTATTATTGCGTCAAAAGTGCCCTTGCAAACACTCATGTCGAATGGCGGAAATGCGCGCATGCAGATGAAGTGTTCCTTAAGCGTGGCTCCGTGTTTATCTAAACCCACACTCATCTCCTCAATTCCCTAAAGTCTCAACGATATTTCCACCCCTGAAAGTGTAAAACCTCTTGTGTCAAGGAATTTTCAAGGTTTTCCTCAACTTCACCCCTCGAAATAAGGTAATAATCTGGTAATACAATTCGCAAGCATTTCAATAAATTCCTCTTCTGTAAACATCTGCATCTACTTTCTACAGATGAAGGAAATTGAACCCTGAACCCTCCTCAACATTGCATATGGGTAGGTTTGTAGAAACACGTTGTAGTTACAAGACCCAAGGCGGTTCGAGTAAGTGAGGAATACCTCGATCAAGGGATACAACTCTAAGCAGAGAATCTTCTTTTAGGGGAGGGCTACTTAACAACGCAATTGGTATGCATGTATATGTCTTGCACATGAATGTGGGAAAGCAATCGGTGAAAATCCTCCACCTCGTTGTTAACCACTAAGCGCACCCTTCTCTAAGGGATTCCCCCTAAACTAGTCATGGTGCTGTTGTGTTGCATTTGTGGTACTGGCAGAATGCGTTCGCAACAGTTGAGTAATTCTGTTAACGAAATGGTCAAATTCTCCTAATGCGTGTCTATTTCAACCCCTTTATATTCATAATTCTTAATAAAATTAACTGGAAAACGCGGAAACAAAAGAAAAAATAAAATGGGAAATGAAACCTCTTCATTATGACACAACAAACTTGAAGTCATAACACACCTCTGATAATAACACAGCTTCCATAAACAAAATTAAATTAGTATTCGAGGATTCAGTAATTCTCTAGGGTGTTATGATACTTCAGTTTTAATTGAATTCGCGTAATACGCTGACGGGAATACAACACCCACATATGTTCACAAATCACGCTCGTATCCAACAACATTGTCCATTGTGATTCGCATTGGGTTCAAACAATCACCAGCTTTTGCTTGTAGCTAACAACTAGTAATTGTCGCTAAATACACGATACGTGTGAACGGTAACACTAAACAAACAACTAGATATGTACCTATAACATGATAGCTATAAGTATTTCTATATCGAGCCTACGTATATCAAATAATACACTTTTAACAATAACCTACCCCTACCTCGTTAACTTTTTATTTCACAAAGCATACACAAACCGTAATTATTTATTATTTAAATTTCAAAGAATAACAACTCGTTTGTAATTTGTAACGAAGGAAATAATGAAAAGACCGTGCGTTTTGAATCGAGACGAACGAGATACATATAGAGAAACAGGAAGGAAATATTCCCGTTTAGACGAAACGATGACGACTCATCATCACAATGTCCCCCACATGTCATCCGACGCACTCGTGCGCTGACACGCGATTTGTCCTCTTGATGATGAAAATCCACCCGGTTCGCTGTTGATGACACATATTATTGTATTACATACGAGTACATACAATCCATATGCGAAGCGCATATACATCGAGCCCGGAATATGCGAGGGGCATTCTTCATGCAACTAATTAATTTGATGTTGGCTAGACCGCCAGCAAACAATTCTTCAACGCGTGTTTTATATAACTAATGAAATGCTTTGTTCTCGGGGATGATATGATGAATTTAAGTGGGTTTATCTAACACAGAAGTTGCCAATATGGATCATAGAGACGAGCAAGTATGCATATACTACTATGACCGGCGCATTCACATTCATGCTTTAATGTAAATTTTGACCAAGTTTTATATTTTTGGATGAATTTAAATGAAATAATTTTATCTTAAAGTGATAAGTACCAAAATATAAAACATAAATATATAATCCAAGTAGGAATAAGATAAAAACAAAATAAAAAGATTTGCATATATATTAGCAAGTGAAATGAAGATATAAAACAAACCACACACGAAGGAACGAAGTCTGTGGCCCGTAAAAAAGTAAAAGTAATATATGAAGCAGAGAAATACATAGAAGCAAACCAAAACAGAAAATTACATTGCATCAAACATTTCCACCTCAATGTTTCGAAGCGATTTTCTCAAACACAAACAAGCATCGAGTACCTACATACCTATCTACAAGTAAACCCGTAATATATTCGCATATTTATTGGTGAGATATCGCTGTTATTGTAGAAATTGATGATCTGAATCTGAATGTGAATATGAAGTGCATATTTTTGCGTTTTCTTCTTCAAGCGAGCTATCACCTCATGATTTTTGAGCAAGTTTCACATACTCCCCATGTTTGACATTCAATATGAAATGTAAATTCTTTCGATTTCAAGTCCCAGGAAAAGAGATCCCCATGCATGCAAATTAATAACCTACGTCGACTGATCGCATATATAATAATAATCCTGAAGTGATAATAAATGCAAAAGTTACCAGTCAGCTATCACCACAGATCTGAACAGCCGCCACAAGGTTCTATAACTTCCAGCTAGCTCCGTCTAGAACTTAAGCTTTGAATATCAGTCGGATGCTGCCAGCACTTTGTTGAGGATGGAAGGCTTGTAATTTGAGTAGATAAAGCAATTAATCGATTGCAGGAGCATAAATTATGTTAGCTAAAGTCATGCATACGTAACGCACAGAAACCGCTTTGACTACTAGCTACGAGACCTTGTGTACTGAAGTTTCATGTGCAACTAGAAGCTACGAGTGTTTTCCGTCAGTAATAACAGAGCGAACGAGATCGGGATAATGGCTGTTCAGAAAAGTCATCAAAGTGCTCCCCGCGACGATTCCAAAGAGCAAGAGGCGTTGTTACTAAGACTATGCTAAGTTCGCAGGCTTTACTTTGACTTCCAACAACCTTGAAGTTCTCCACATTCGTATACCTACCACAAGTCACTTCCAGACTTCGGATATAGACAGAATTAGGTCATTGATAACTTCCATACTTCGATTGATTGAATATTTAGTAGATTTACCCAAATCATTATACCAATTAGTTAAATCTTATGTAAGTCCAAGTTTAGTATAAATATTTAACTTAAGAGGTATTTATAAGTTAGAGACAATCGTTTTCTGAAACATAAGGTATAGATGGTAGAAGTTATGTTTGAGAGGGGTGCAAAGAGCAAAAGGGCGAAAGTGCGCAATACGCTCCGCATTGGTATTGGTTTGAAATGTCGTCCTCGCACAAAATGCGAGAGGCGCTCATTACAATCCGGGTCGTTTGTATAATTCCCCGGGTGGTTTTGCCAATTTCGTGAATTATATTCGAACGATCCTTGTCTCCATAGATATATATCTCGTATTCGGGGCTGATTGTACATATGACTTGAATCACTTCATCCTAACTAGAAACACATGGAGAAGAGAACGAATATTAGCAGGAGAGCTATCCGCAATGGGTTCGAACTTTCAAGTTTCAACTTCCAACTTGGTTAAGTTTTGTCTTACAAAGTTGAAACACCTTTGCAATTCAATTATCGTCCCTTTAAAATTGGATTTTTTTCTGAGAAACTTCTATAAGTGTTTATAGGTAATAGTGATCTGTAGAAGTTGTTTTATTTATCGGTTGGCTCAACTCTACCTTGCGCTTGTTAAGTAAGTAATGAAAGCACTTTTTGTAAAGGGATGGAAATAGTAACGAGCAGAGTGAAAGAAGTTTGAGTAATTTATAATGAGTAAAAAGATTGTAAACATAGATTAAGCTTTAGACGATGCGTACACACTTTGGAGAAAACGTCGTGTCGTGATGTCTGCGCTTGTCAGAATTCATCTCTACATGGTGTTTCTGACAAGATATCTAATCTGGTATGTGATGAAAATTTAATAAAGTTTATCAAATTTTGTTTAGGAACTGGAATTAATTAATTTGTAAGTAAAGAGAGTTAAAATAATTTTTATCTAATAAAGAAAATCTTGAATTTGAAGATTATCAAACATTCAGTGTAGTAGCTTTCTATTCAGTATTTTCTAGACCTCGAGCCAGTCCTCTGTAAACATGTCATCTCATAGGCATTTGCTGATTATTTATCGGATAAGAATCCCCCACAGCATGTCCACCTCAAATAAGTTTACCTACACCAGGTTCTCTTTCATTAGGTTTAATTATGACCCAAATTAATCTTTAGATCTTTTTAATTTATTAAAAACTTACTAATTATGACATACTCCTCGTTTGTAAAAATTATCCCCCTTGCAATTTTAGTCATCTAATCCAAGGTGTTATTCGATTAAGTAAACTCTAATTTTGACCCTTGTAATATAATTATTTGCTGAACAAAAGGAAGATTTCAGAATAGGATGATACTAAATTACAGTGGATATGTTACAAGTGAGTTCCCAAATCATATATACAATAGCTACTAGCTTAGTGTATAAGCGAGAATGAAATGTCAGTGTTAGTGTCGAGGTATACCACCGACCAACCTCATCGTACTGTCCTGCGTAGTAATTACAAGCCACCCTTAGGGAACCAACAAACACTGGACGCCAATAAACGCAGGTTCTTCTCCTTGAAGGTAGTGTTACCAACTAACTCTAGAACTTACGTTTTGGACAATATCAAAATTAACTTGCGTGTTCCCCAATCTAGTTTTATCTAGTGACAGGATACACAATCAGGTGATTATTTCATAACCTGAATTCATACCTATTCCAAATTATTATTATCCTGTAGTTAACGCTACTCAACTCGTATTTATGACATGTGCGTGTAAAAAGATAGACAGACATAACCATTTTCATGCCGGTTATTTATTTCATAAAAATCCATTAGCATTGAAATGTGTAAAATGTAGAATGCGTGATGGATTGCTAAACATATTAAATGGACAAATGTGTGTTTCCTTTTTATTTCAATATAAATAAAATAATATTTATAATAATAAATACCATCAAGGTTTTAATATTCCAATCAATAACTTGACTACTGCAGATGTTCTGAAACTTTTACCAAGTTGAAATTTCCAGACTCGTCTCGAAATAAAAATATCACCATTATTTTCAGAAATAATATAATTCCGAATTGGAATACCGAAATAAGAGAGTTATCGCAGTAGGGCTTTTGATCCTTAAACTTTTCACCTCTACCCATAACTACGACTATGAAGCAGACTAGGCAATATGTTTTTCTCTTCTTTTCGTGTGGCTGTCTATGTATAAAACGTAACCAAACACTTCATTAAAAGCAAGTCGGTAGAAGTTTAATTTGGCGAGGTCGGCCCGACGACCGCTTCGATATATAAACCACCTTACACTGACACATCCACACTTTTCTTTACATCGAAGCTTTCTCACTCTTATTCCCCTATTTTCGATGTCTTCAATGCCGAGTTTTAGGTTACGTTACGACATTGCTTTCTTCTCTGAAAGACTTAATGGCTCCTAACCGAAAAGGAAGTTAATCAATAAAACCTTTAACTCGACGTTGCCCTTTTCACACATACCTAACACTCACATACCAATCGACGAGCAAAACCCAAGTCTATACAATGTTTCGTTTCCAGCAATAAAAGTTTCCCGTTCCTTTCGCTATATAATATATTGGGATTAAAGTTATATTAATAAATTAAGTTTTCTTTCTT